>PVKB01001589.1:165890-286170 GCA_004027205.1 Ctenodactylus gundi
AAAAAAAAAAAAAAAAAAAAAAAAAAAAAAAAAAAAAAAAAAAAAAAAAAAAAAAAAAAAGAATAACCAAAGAGCACAGGGCACACAAAGAAATGGGAAAGGCAGGTCTCCATGGAGAGGTGCTTGGGGGACAGCTGGAAACTTCAGATCTGTATCTGATGTCCCTTGCTCAGGATGCTGCCTTGGAGGGGTTCCTTCTAATTAAGATCTCCTAAACTGATAGAAATGAAAAAGGTCCATTTCTTCTTTTACTTCTACCCCAGAATTCTTTCTGTTGTAGCTCCTACTGACATTTTCTAGTAATAGGAGTGTTCTTATTTCTCTTGTCTATGGCCCCTTGGTCATAATATCTAGCCCCTCATCCAAGAGGTCAGCACATGGTTTGAGCCTCATTCTTTTTGTATCTTTGAAGAGGGAGGCAGAGGAAGTAGCCCAAAGGTCCTCAGCAAGAGAAGCAGGAAAGTGACCTGTTTCTTCATGTTCCCACCACCTCTGTCCTATGTTAGTGGAGCAGGGCTTCAGCCAAAGTGGCTTGATCTCATTGGAAATCTGTCCCTGTAGTACAGTAAAAAATAACTGTTTGGATTTTATCTCCAGTTCCTGGCACAGAGCTATCTTTTATATGCTAATAAGGTGACTCATGGATAAGACAGAGGCCCTGGATCACTTAGGAATGGCAGCCGTGGCCAGAAAAACCAACCACACTTTTAGAGAGTTAGAACATCTATTATTCTCTATCTCTACCTCTGGGGAGCAAAGAGAGGCTGGCGAACAAGTTCAATCACCAGTGACCAATGATTTAAGTGAGCATGCCCACGGAATAAAATTTCCATGAATCTCCCACAATCCACAGGGTCTAGGGAGTTTCTAGGTTGGTGAATACCTCCATCTGCTGGGAGAATGTGAGCACCCACCTCATACCCTGCCCTAGGCCTCTCTTCCATTGACTCTTCCTGAGTTGTATCTGTTATAATAAACTAAGAAGTATTGTTTTTCCTGAATTCTGTAATCCATTCTAGCAAAATATAGAACATTTGTCAGGTGAAAGTAAGGAATTGAGATTTTCCATATTTGTAATTATCCAAGAAGAAATGTGGGTCATCCTGTATTGTGGTTTGGGTCTGGAGTATCCCCCAAAAGCCTCATGTACCTATGGATACTGGCCACTTCGGGGAGGTGGGGCTTGGCCCAGAAAGGGTGGCTCAATGGGGCAGTTCCTGGAAGGGTAGCACCTCCCCTCCTCTCTGACTTGGCTCCACTCTGTCATGCAGTGAAGAGCTCTCTGGCCGTGCCCCCACCATGTGTGTTCACCATTGTTGGCTGCGCACATAGGGACTGTGACCTTCTGAAACTGTGAACTGCAAATAAATACTTTCTCCCTAAAGTTGTGGATGTCAGGTATTCTGTCCCAGCAACAAGAAAGTAGCTAAGACAACCAGGGACCCCACTTTCTGGTGTCTAAAATAGACAGTCTTCTGGTACTGACTGAGGCTTTAACCTGTAAGATCTATGTTAATTGTAGGTAGTGTTAAGGATCAAGCTTAAAAGAAATTGTTGGGTGCCGAACCGGTGCTCGAAAAATGAAGGATTGGCTGGTGTTAAAATGATAATTTTGATTCTGTTCTTTCTTTCTTTCTTTCTTTCTTTCTTTTTGATGTTTGGAAAAGGCCCCACACTCCCCCTAGGATTTCCCTCACCTAGTCTCCCTAGAATCAATCCTGTACTCCAGGCAGGTGCCATTACCTAAGAGACACTATTTTCTACTAACACTTGTTGCCATAAAACTCACTAATATCCCTCCAAAAATACCATCAAAATAGCCCCTCCCACCCAAAGCTGCTGGGCTACTGAGTGCACTACAGGGAGTGATGCATATTATAGATTTTTGTCTCCATTCCCCCACCCCAGTCCATAGGCAAGAACCAAAAGCTTCAGCAATTGCTCTCAGAGATCCCAACTGCTGGGGAAAAGCTTGTGACAGAACCCATTAAACAATAATGTAATTTAAGCACTTATAAAAAGTAAAAGGACAAGCAGGAGAGGGTAAAGTCATGACCATGATTTCACCTGCATATAAAATTAAGAGCATATAATGTATTTTCCAAGGAGGGGAACACTGGAGGCTTGGGCAACACTGTGCAGGATGTCCATTACACCAAGTCATAAACGTTTAGTTTTCTTTTTTAAGTCCAGCCTCTGGTGGAACACTAAGTTAACAGGTTAAGTGTTATTGGTAGGGTGTTCCTTCATGCAGACACACAGAGTTTTAAAAGGCTTTTTATAGTATATGCTGTGTATAGGGCATCATTTTAAAATTAGGTTCTTGGTAAATTACCACATAGCAACATTAATTACCTTGGCCACAGAGCCCCTTTTGCTATGCACAGTGTTTGGTTTTGGGGTAGGCAGATCTGACGACCCCCAAGGCAGATGGAAGGTGTGTGGTGCTGAGGGCTATGGATGTGCTGAAGCCACCCCCTCCCCCACCAGTGCCTTTTGCCAAGTTTGCTTTCGAACTCCAGTGTCTTTCCAGGGAAATGTAACCCATATGTCTCTGATTCACTCACGCTCCATTTGTAAAGGGAAGGGCAAGGAAGCACAGTTTGACGTTGCGGTGCGTCTATTTTCTTAGAAAGACAGAGCTGGCTTTGCCAACTGGAAGAAAACCAAGGTTTGGAATTTTCCAAGTATTTGAAAAGCACAGCCACAAAAGAACAGTGTGCCTGGCCACCTGACCCTGTGTGAGGTCATGCTCAGGGCTGGGAAGATTCTTCTCTGGTCCTGCTGCCAGCTCACTCAGTAGTCTGTCAGATGGCTCCTCTACCAAGGATGCCAAGGACAGTTGGGAACATCAAGCTGCCTGCCTGGCCTAGAGGCAAATCTGCTCACCCTCCCATGGTACGGTTGAGTTATCGTTCTGGAAAAAGGTAGATGCATATTCAGCTCCCCCTACACAACAGCCTTAGAGGGAAAAGGGCGAATTGGACTTGCAACCAACTGGCACTTTTCCTGCTTCTGGAAGTAACAGGGAAACATGGGTGTCTCAAATAGGGGTAGTTATCTGGCTTTCAACCACAAAAGCATTCTCTCAGCCCTGTCAGACAACCAAAGGTTGACTCCAGCACTTACAGAGACATTTGGTGTTAATATTTAGACTGAGAGGTCACAGTGTCAGCCCAAAGCTCTCACGGTAGCGGATAGTTGGAGGAACTAAGTTAATTAAATTATATTTTGGGGGGTGGTGGTGGTGGTGGAGAAGAGTCTTGCTCTGTAGTCCAGGCTGGTCCTGATTTTACTATGTAGCCCAGATTGGCCCCAGACTCATGACAATATTCTTGCCTTAGCCTCCAGAGTGCTTGAATTACAAGCAAGCTCCACCACACTCAGCTAATTTCTCATTATGTGGTACTGGAAAATTGAACCAAGGGCCCTGTGCATCAGCCGGCAAGTGCTCTGACCACTGAGTTACACTCCTGGTCCTTATATCATATTCTTGCATGACCTCTCACTTGTGCTAGGCTTTCTATTAGGATTAGAGAAAGATGTTACCTATCATGCATATTTTAAATTAAAAATATTTTTGCTTGGAAAGAAAATGAATTTATTACATAAACTGCAATCCAACTTTTAAAACAATAATGAAAGCAAATATGGTTTAGACTTATCCTTACAGCTTGGACTTAATTACTCCCTAGGCTAGGTCACTGGATGAGAAGTGAGGTGACTCAGTGCTTATAGGGAAGCCCAAAGCTCTTACAATGGTCCCTAAGGTCACACCTGACTACCCATATTCCACAATCGCTGCCACAATCCCCTTGTTTGCTCTACTTCTGCTCCTGGCTCACTCCTGGTCACTCCCACGTTAGGGACGTGGTGCTGAAATACCCCTTCCCCAGATTTTCCTGTGGCTCATCCCCTCATCTCCTTCAAATCTCCAGGCAAACAGGCCTATCCTGACCCCTCTACTTAAGAGTGTGTTCATCTCACATACTGTAACTCTACATTGGTCCACTTGCCCATTGCATTTATATTATTGCAAGTTATTTATTATTTTGTTCGTTGATTCCTTCCGTTTCTAAAAAAGAAAGACCTCAAGAGCAGAGCTTTGGGGAGTTGGTAGTGTTTGGTTCACGGCTGTATCCTGAGTGCCCAGGACAGGACCTGGCACAAGGTAGATGCTCAGTGTGTACTTGCTGAACGTATCACCGGTTGTGGTGGTTTGGATCTGGAGTGTCCCTCAAAAGCCTCGTGTTTCTGTGGATACTGTATAGGACTGGGAGGTGGCGCCTGGCTGGAAGCGGTGGATTCCTGTGGCTTGACCTGGAGGGACATGTGCTGGTTCCGCCCTTCTTCCTGGTTCTCTCTATTCCACCATGCTGTGAAAATCTCTGTCTCTGGAGCACTGGCTCTGGCCCTGGCCCCAGCCCTGTCATGTGATTCCACCATTTTCCAGCCACCCACCCATGAAAGGACTGAGCCTTTCCGAAAAATAAATCTTTCCTCCCTAAAGTTGTGCATGTCAAGCATTCTGTCCCAGGGACAATAAAGTAACGAACACACCGGCCTCACCTGCTTTGTCTATCCAGGCCCGGTAGCCATTCAGCTCACGCTCAATTTGCTGCTGACGCCGCAGCTTCATGAATGCTCTCCGGTTCTCTACTCTCTCTCTCTCTTTGGCAAATTCCCTGAGGACAAGAAGGGGAAGGTTTTCTGGGTTTAGAGAGCGCTGTCGTGAAAAGGAAAGGCAAAACAAATGAGAGTGTTTGAGCAGGTACTTCCGCTCACCCTACCTCTACCTCCCCGTGTCCCAGGCTGCAACAGGCCCTCCTTCACACATCATACAGAAATGGGCTTCACACAATCTCATCCCTGAGGCCTCCCCAGATCAGGCACCTGCCAATCAAGACCAAGCCCCTCTGCTTGTTCTCTTTTAGTTTTGGTATTGGGCAATGAACGCAGACAGCAGTTATTCACACTTCTAGCTCTCATTTAAAAAATTTTTACTGAGACAGAGACTCACTAAGTTGCCCACGCTGGGCTTTGGCCTGTGATACTCCAAAGTGTCTAGATAATAGGTGTGTCCTGATGTACCCAATTGCTTGCCTTTTTTTTTTTGAGATGAGGTCTTACTCTGTAGTTCAGGGTGGTCTTGAACTCACAGTATAGCCCAGGCTGCCTCAAATTCACAGCAATTCTCCTGCCTCAGCTTCTCAAATTCTGGGATTCTAGATGCTATGATTTGGACCTAGAGTATCCCACAAAAGTCTTGTGTATTTGGATGTAGTGGCATAACTGTGGAATTGTGTGTTATTGGAAGGTAGGGCCTGGCTGGAAGGGGCAGGTGCTTTGGGCTTGAACTGGAGGGACTGTGTTAACTTGTTGAGGTTGCGGTTTGCCCAGGGCTGAGCTTTCAGGTGATGTTACTGACTTGTGAGCCAGGAAGTGAGTGAGGGACACCCATCCTGGGTATCTGGGGGCTTGAACTAAGTAAAGGAAAGATGAAGAAGCATTGCTGCAGCTTCTTCCTGGGAAAGCTCTGGCCTTGTCTCAGTTTCTAGACATCCACTCGCTCCTGCCTTCCCTTGGTTTCTGTCTGCAGGGCCATGAGCAGCTTGAGCAGCTAGAGAGGAGCTCTCCAGCCTCGGCCGTGGGCTTCCACCATTGTCAGCTGCCTGTGAACAGACTGTGTGAGACCCTCTGAAACCCTCCCTTAAGTTGTGAATGTTTTGTATTTTGTCTCAGCAATGGTAAAGTAACTAAGACAACAGGTATGTGCTACTATGTCTGGCCAATTGTCATGGGGGACTGAGAAGTCAAACCCAGGGCCTTGCGCTTGTTAGGCAAGTGCCTTGACGCCAGCGTTATGCCCCCAGCCCCCGCTTGCTCTACTTTGGCAGGGACTTGGTTAGCCACACAATGAAGCCAGTCTCAAAATGCAGTCTCAACTGTCGTGGAAGCCCTTTAACGTGCCAAGGGCACAGATATATTTTATGATTTTGATAACAATGTTATTACATTTATTGATCTATTACTTTATGCCAGATTTCCATGAAGTTATTCATACACATAAATTTACTTAAGCCTTACAAGCATCACATAAAATGAGTATTATTAAAATTCCAGTGTAACAGATATGGCAACCAAGACTTAGATAGGTGTCATAATGTGCTGCGATGTAAATTCTAAGCATGCTATGCTTACCACCTTCTCCTGCCTGGCTGGATGCAGTTGCCTCATTAGTCTATCTTCCCTGGCCTTTGGCACAATGCCTGTTCACCAAGGTGCCTGATACACCTTGGTACTCAACAAGTTATGCCATGGAAGGCTAATGACACTGATAATCTGAGGGGCTGACCTGCTGTCAAAGATAGCTGGCTTTCATTAAATAAGAAAGGAAGAGATGGACACAAGGCGTACATGCAGCAGAAAGCCCAGGGGAAGGTGGGATGTGGCAGAGGCACACAACAAGGTGGAAGGAAGTTCGAGGCGAGGGTCAGCAGGAAGGCAGAGTCCACTGCCAGGCACAGGGGAATGAAGCCACCGCGTGGTGTGAGGAAACGAAAAGACGAAGGCTCCGATGAAAAAGAGAACAGAAGAAAATTGAAGGGTTCCTAACAGAAAGAAAGAGGATCAAATTGAATAGGAGACAAGATTTAGATAAAGACACGGTCATTTGCCAATTGGCTTCTGCAGAAACCACCTCTACTTACGTCTTCCTCATCACAAAACATACCTCCAGTTAGAATGACCCCTGCTGTGGCTACGTGTGTCTCTCTCACCGCAGTTCAGGTATTCTCCTCTTACTCTGAAGCTCCACTTACTCAAGGTGATCCTTATAAATAAAGAACTGAAGCCTGGAGTTGAGGGAGTTTGATCCTAAGTCCTGCCAGCTCCTTACTTACATCCAAGGAAGAAAAAACAAGACAAGGGATAGGGAGCCACTGTGTGGGATAAGGGGAGAGGTCAATCTATCCTGATACAGAAGGAGACCTGTTTATCTCTCACCTGGCCCTCCCACTAAGATCAAATTGGCCTCTTTGGAAGCACAACCTATTTACTATGGTTACAGTGTAACTCAGGGCATGGGAACAAGGCACACTGTCATGTGCTTGGCTGGAGCTTCGGTGGGTCCTGTTGGAGGAGGGAAGTAGAGTTAAAGAAGAGCAACCAGGGCCACTGAGAGCCATAACTGGACCCTTCTGTCCTCATCTTCCTTTCTGAACTTCAGCAATTAAAATGTAACAAGGGCCAGGCGGTTCATGGAGTCACCATCCACCAATGTTCTTACCATTGGCTCTCCACTTCTTTCTACCCCTCCAGTCCAATTAGTGTCACTGTTCTGTTGGTTCTCTCTTCAAAGGCATATTTTTTTGAGACAGGGTCTCGCTCTGTGGTCCAGGCTGGTCCTGAATTCACTTCAGAGCCCAGGCTGGCCTTGGACTCACGGCAATCCTCCTGTCTCAGCCTCCCGAGTGCTGGGATTACAGGCATGCGCCACCACGCCCAGCTTATGTGGTGCTGGGGAATCAAACTCAGGTACTTAGCGCTTGGCTTAGCGCTTGCTCAAGTGCTTTAACCGCTGAGCCATTCCTCCAGCCCCTTAAAAGGCATTTAAATCCACTGTCCTTCTCTGTTCTCACTCCCTTGGCTCAAAACTTCATCCTTTCCTGCCTAAACTATTGCAGTAGCATCAATATAGTCTTTTGACCACTTCTCTCTGTTTCTTTCACGATGTGTATCTCCAAACCGTTAGCATTTTTAATAACATTGGATCTCATCACTTACAAGCCTCAAGTAAAAACCATAGCAAGCAGCATTTGTGAAGCACTGTGTAATTTACCAAGCCCTTTCCTACATCCTACATTGCCTGCTTAATCTTTACAGCTATTCTGAAAAGAAAGCAGAACAAGTATCTTCATCCTCAACATAAAAAGTAAGCAACTTGATCCGGGTTAAGTAAGAAAGAGACCCAGTGTGAGAGCTGAGACATGCTTGCTCTTGGCGCCCAAGTTCTTTGACCCCACATAGTGGCACGGCCTGGCAGTACTTTCTTATGCTACTTTCTTTGTCATTTCGCTTTCACGTGTCTTGAGCTGTTAACTAAGCTCTGGGGGAATTGAGAAAGACTTAAGAAGAGGTATTATTTTGAGCAAGACCTTCAAGAAGGAGAATCTCAACAGGCTCCAAGCAGAGGAACACAACAATTCTTGAGCATTCAGGGCAAGCCTTATTATTAACACAAACCCCATTGTCCTATTCAGAAAAAACAAAACAAAACAAAACAAACAAACAAACAAACAAAACCCAAAGGGAGTCAAATAGCCCTTTGGCCGAACAAGGTCACAGAGCCTTGGAAAGGAACCATGACTTTCAGGTCTGAATTTCACCTTTTTTATCGTCCCCTTGGCCCCAGCCTCCTTGGCCCTTTGCTTAACGAAGCCCAGACACTAACAGGGCTTTCAGTCTTTCAGAGTCAAGCCCTGCCTTTCTCTTCAAATTTCATCTCCCAACATTCCTGTCCCCTTTGGGCTGCCTGCGGACCTCCACGCCTGTGTTCTGGCTGCTGCACATTTCCTGAGCAAGGTGTGGGCGTCTAAGACTAGCGCACACTCACTCTTGGCCTGAAAGCACTTCTTACGGCCGAGTCTGCCAGACTTCAAGGCCATGTGGAAATACTACTTTTTCTGGTTGGCTTCCCTTTTCCCAGTCTTCTGGTCTCCACTGCAGCCCTCTTCTGCTTCATGACCGCTCACCTTACAGTCAGTTCTGTACTGTGGTCAGTTGTACAGGTGACTGTCTTTTCCTCTTTGGAAATTTTCTGTGAAACCATCTGGCAACTCACTCAACTTTCTATCTTCCTGGACTAAAATGGTCTTGGCAAATGGTATATGCTCAAGAGATTTCTTACTACTGTTATTATTATTTTTATTAAATATGCAGGCTGACTAAGTGAGCACAATTAGAGCTCAGCCTGGGTCCCTAATGGTTTAAATGAAGAGGCACTGCATCTTTGCTCTGACCTAAGTGAGCAGAAAACTAGTTCTAACTCCTGGATACTGGCACCAATCTTTTTTTGTTAGATTCACTACAATTTCCACAGAATTAGTCTATAAAACATACAATATGGCCTTTCTATATAGCCCCTAGAGCGACAGTGTAGCTTGACTTCTGGTGTGTTATGCTCACAAACTTAAGTTCAACTTCCCTGAGTATTTGGAAGTTTCCTGGCCCTCGGTCTCACCGGTGATTTCCCTGCTCTTCCCTGCCACTGGGATCTCATTTCTCTAACCTCAGCTGGCAGGGCTTCACAGGCCCAGAGTCCCACAAGTATGGCAGAGCCTGTGTGAGAAGCCTTTTAGCTAAAATGAACGAAGCAAAGAGTGCATGCTACCGGGACCCTCCCTAAGCAGCCCCTAAGTCCCAGCAGAGAAGGAAAGGCTCAACATGAAGACTCTTTAATGTATCAAGCAGCTCTTTTTTTAGCCAAGATCCTGGAGTTGGTGCCCACGCCTTTCCTAACTCTTTCTCAACTCTTTTCTTGCTGCCATAATTGTTTTCGCCCACAGACTACCTCCGTGACTAGCCCGCAGACTCCTTGACGCCAAGCAGAGACCGCATGTATCACACTCCAAAGAGGACTGAAGAAGTGGAAGCCAGTGATAGCACAGTAGATTACACAGAGTATAAAAACAAAATATTAAGAACAAATAACATTCCCATAGATTTTTTTAAACTTACACATAATTTTAATATAAATTGTTTTGTTTGTATTGGCAAAAACCCAGGGAGATGCAGAAAGGTTACTTTCCCAAGACCGCCCAATAAGCAAGAGGCAGAGCTGGAATTTAAACTAACATCTTCCAATTTCAGTTGAATGTGGTTTCCATGATGCCTCATCTGTCCTTCCTGCTATCTAGGAGTCCCAAAAGGGATTTTTGTTTCAGCCCAAGACGGAGGAAAACAAGAATATAAAATAGTTTTTTTTTTGTCTTCCTCCTCATTAAAAGCGCTTTTTTGAGATAGCAGCTTAAAAACCCACTGCTCTGTGCTCAGTTAATAAATGCCTAAATAAAATCCTAGCCTTAACCACACTGGAGATACAATGCTTAATTTTACATCCACGTTGTAGTCGCCATTTATTCATATGCATATTACAAAAGTAAGTGAATATTCTAACCTTGGATTTTATATGCCTATCAGATTCCTGAGTATATAGGTGGTCAGACATAAGAAATCTCATTCCTTCTACTATCCCCCTTTCTGTACGAATCTAGATCCTATTTCTTCACAAAATCCTGGAAGTTACTTAGATGATAATGTTTTTGTGAAGATAAAGTATACAACCTTGACCTACCTTAGTCAACCAGATGACCACTGACAAATTCCCTAATAAATCTGGATGTCTTAAAGAGTTTCCCCTCTCCCCCACCCCACATAGCACAATTTATCTAGCTCCGTCAGATCACAGAATAGAGAGTTTAGAAAGGGAACTCTGACTTACAGTGAAAGAGTATTCACATCCTCCAAGGCCACGTGGCACTGGCCTGGGGCTTAAGCTAAGAGAATATGTAACCAAGTCCTTGTTATTTTTTTCCATCTACCATTTCCACGCCCACAGATGTAACAGAGCTCAGAATAGGATGCACCTAAACTTCAGAATTCCAAGCAAGAGAAACAAAATTAAACCCCATGTGACAGAGCAGAAATACCACCAGGTCTTTTCTCAGAGCAAGTACCCACCACTGTAATGACCTGGGTGGCAACCTCTCAGTCAGAGCTCACATTAATACATGTAAAAACCCTCTGCTCCTATCCAAAGCCAGGAACAACTCTGCTCTAAGAATCCTGGCTACAGGCCTCGAAGACACTCACTACATAATAAGAAAAATCCAAATCACATTTCACTGTAGATATCTCTCCTTATGCGATTCAGTTATCCAGGATTGAGGCTGCTCCCTTCACCCTGTGTAGGCCCAGGGAGAACAATTTGCAGCTTCTTTCAAGTCACAGTCTGCACATATGTAAAAGGAAGGTGAGGTGGAATCAGGCCTGGATCAGCCTCTAATCTGGGTACCACATGAGCACACAAAGCTCAGGTTTCATTGAAATTCACTTATGAAACCTAAGAGGAAGGGTGAGCTCTGTGCACTACATGCTGAAAGCTTTTCCTCTTTCATCGCAGTTACTAGTCTACATTTGAGACAGTTCTTGTGCCCACAGTTTACACAAGAACCGCCAATTGTGAAAATCAACTTTCATGCATAACCAATTTTACATTATTCACAATAAGATGAAGTGGAAGAATTACACGGGTGATCCTAAATGAGGTTCAGCGCCCTGGGTATTTATCGTACATGCTTGGAGGGGTGAAAGGGAGAAAAGAAGTGTGCCTTCAAATCATGTTTAGATTAATACTAAAATTGATTTATATTTTGTGAATTGATGGACCCCATGAAGAAGCCATTGTCACAGAAAACTCACAAAGAGACTACTCTATGTATTAATAAAGTGACTGGTTTTAGTCCACAGGGCGACAATGGGAAGGACCTCAGTCACACACATTTCTAAATTTATCATGACGTCTCTAGTTCTTGGACAATAGGTCCACTATACCCTCGCTCCAGCCTGAAATTCCTGCTCCTGCTGTTCTACATCAGCATCACAGAGTAGAGTACCGGGACAGGTATCTCTGTATTTATCTAGTGCAGAAAATGTTTCTAGAAGGTTCTGCCATGGCAAGACACCCTTAGGCGGAGAAGCGTTTGGATCCAGAGCATTCCTCCTGACTCAGTGCTCACAGAGAGCTTTGTTTACTGATGTGCAGGCCCTCACTGCTGTCATGGCAACAGAAAGGAAGACAAAGCCCGCCAGGATGCGCTGGCCTGTGTGACTCAAAGATCTGTTTACCCACACTCCTGTACACACTTGCATGCTTCATCACACACATTGGCATGAATTTACATGCTCACACTGACAACCCAAAGCATATGTAGACAGACTTCGCCAAGCACACAAACGGCCACATGGTCACATTCCTATTAATCCTCAGAGTTCATATTTTCAGAGGGCTTTGCTACCCACAAGGAAACCTTCCAATGTTTTTGTTAGATCTTTGCCTCAGAAAGGAGGAATTTGGGTAGCAAGAAAAATCTCTTCAACCCTTTATATTCTGAAACTAACAAAAATTGGAAAAGTCAGATTGCAACTGTGTATTTGCTTTCAATCTCATTGGAAAACGGGCTGATGTATAGGAGGTAAAACTTTTCCATGTTCTTATGTTTTCTGTATTCTTATAAGCTCAGGGAACCTTTATTCCACATTTTTCAGATTAGCAAACACAGCCCCAGAGAAAAGTAAACACCTTACTAAAGGTCACACAGTTCAGCAGTATTATAGTTATTTATGCCTTATCCTTTGACTTGTTCCAGAAAGGATTTAGAGAGACTTAGATTGTCAACAAATAAAGGCCAAAACAAAATCTAGCCATCGAGATCCCAGCCAGTGTTGACTCTAATATGAGGGGTGAACGTCCAGGTGGCTGAAGGATGCAAATACTCGGGGCACGACATCATCCTGTCTGTTTTCCTCAGAATCGGGTGCTTTGGGAGAAGTCTTCCTGCGAACAGAAATCCTTTCAAAAAGTGGTTAAGGCATATGAACAACACTACAGACAGTACCATATCTCATCTCTACCCTTCTGCCCCAGATGCACATGAGAGAAAGGCCACAGGTCTCACAGGTCAGAGTCAGAGTAATAGGTCACTTGTCCAGGCCCAGCTTCCTATATGCAGGGAAATTAAGATAGACAGAGGTCAAATGGCTGGCCACAGCAAGATCTATGGCATGTAGGAGCTATAGTGTCACTCAGTATCCCAGCTCCAGAGACAGGGTCCTTCCACATCTTCATGATATTTCAGTTATAAGATCTCAGAGAGGCAGATTCTGGTAGGAAATTGGAATGAATAGTCTTTTTCCTTTCTTTTCTAATATTGCTATCTCGTCTGTTTGTTTGGGTAGAGACAAGCCTAGCAATTGTCATAAAGGGCGTAATAAAGGAGCTGAAATATATTTCCGGTTGTACTTTGTAACCATGATGCTAGTATAATCCATAACACTAAATTATAATGATTAAAAGTTGTGAAGTAGAAATTGATCTGAGTTGGATCCTAGGTCCATAATGACATGACTTAAGGCAATTTCATAACCTGAGGCTCTGCAAGGTCCAAATAAACAACACGCTCACCTCAAATGTTGTTATAAGGACTGACTAACCGTTGAAAAGTGGGAAGGATGGTACGTAGTATATAGTAGGTGCTCCAAGCAGGAACATACCATAATACAGATAAACTATAATCAAGTGCTTCTTCTGTATATTCTCATTTTGCCTCTAAATATAATTTATCAGTGCCCACCAGATAATAGACATTGTTTTGGAATATGGAGTAGAGGTACAAACATAACAGTAAGATCCACAGCCCACACAGCTTATAATACCATATAGAACAGATAATAAAGAAAATAAGTATCCTAGAGTGCAATATATTATGTAGTGGCACTGAAGAAAAAATAGAATTGAAGTACAGTAAGTTGGGAAAGGGGGCTAGAATTTTGGATTGAGTGGCCAAGTAGGGCCTCAATGAGAAGATTTGAGAAAGGACACGACAGACGTGACCAAGTGACCCATTCACATGCCTTGAGAGGACCATGTGGGAGAGAGCCAAGAGCCAAAGCAAAGATGTGAGGCATCTTAAGATCCCTGCAGGGGATTTTTAAGAATAGGAAGGAAACAGAAAGGTGACCATGGACTTCATAATGGGAGAGATGAATGCGATGAGGTTAGAGTGGGTCACAGGTCAGGTGGACGTGGAGGAAGGGACCACAGGGCTTAGAGGCACCCTAAAGATTTGACCTTTACCTGGAATGGCTGGGAAAACACCAGTGGAGCTGTAGCAGAGCAATCATGTGATTTGACTGACGTGCTTAGCCTGCCTCTGCTACCTCAGAGCAGGAGTAGAGGGTCCTCCAGGTCATATCCAGATGACAGCGGCACTGGGCACAGAGGTGGGAGTGCGACTACTGAAAAGAGGAGGATTCTGAACATGCAGTAAAGGCAGAGCTGAGAAGTGTACTGACATCGTGAACATGAAACGTAAGAAAGGGCTGAGTTGGAGAGACCCCGAAAGTTCTAGCTACTCAGACTAGAAGAGTAGAGTTAATTAACTGAGATGGAAACTACACTGGGCAGAGTGGACTCTGATCAGGAGTTCAGCTGTTCATGTAGCTCAGCCTCATGCTCTAATGCACTTGTATTAAAGACCAGTGGGCTCACTAGCACCCACTGTCTGTAACCCACACAAGATGTGCCAGCTGGGGCAGAGACGATCTGCTGGGAATGAAGCAGGGCCAACCTACCCTCTCCTTCATCCTTCCTTCTCCCCGCTGGCACGACTAGAAAAACATTAGCGATTCTTCAGCATAAAATAATCAAGATATTGCTGTTGCTTTCCTCACAAATAAAGTTCAAATAAACCTAAACCCATCAATATTCTTAAATGTCGCATGATTCATTCCAAATACGCCACTGTTCTCTTCCATTAGCGGATGATCAAGAGATCAAGGAATAGCAAGTACTATAGACGCTGACAAGTGGCAAGTTTTCACATGGCTGTGTTTAAAAGCTTTGAGGAGGGAGAATTAGGGGACCACACTTTTATTCCTATTTTGCAGATCACAAAAATGAAGGGCCGGAGAACACAGAAAGACAAAGTCACAAGGCGGAATTCAGATCTCCCTGCTCTGTTTAATGATCCACCAGTCTACACCACCTCAGTGTGGCACACAGGTACAATCAAGGCACAAACACAAAAGCACATGTGTCACTTCCTCTCTCAAAATGCATATAACAGTGTATGTTACAGTCACAATATTTCAGAGGGTTCAAAGCCCTGTGGTGAGGGAAGAAGGAGCCCTGGGGAAGCAGAGCATTTCATAGTCTTCTTTCTCCCCCCTCACACCCCCCATAGCACTCTAATTACAGTATGAAAGAGGCATCTTGACAGAGAACAAATGACTGCGTTCTTTTAAGAGACACATTTTGTGCTTCTCAAAGCAGTCACAGCAAGGAGCTACTCCCTCAAAAGCTTTGGAGGTGTCAGAGGAGGGGGTGTGGCTATGCTCAAGGGAAAGATTGAGAATTTGTTACCAGGTTGGTCCTTCTATCATAACACATTTACCAGTGTGGGGATATATAGGCATGTATATATTCTGTTTAACAGAAAGGCTTAAATTTCCCACGATCCTTTGTTCATATCCCCAGGCGTTTATATTTAAACAAGCCATTTCTTATGCTTTAGAATGTACAAGAAAAGGCCCAAAGCTGATAGAAGATGACCTAAGGATGAATAGCAAGTTTAGAGATCTAGCGTAGGCTAACACATGACATGTGAACTTATCATACAGAAAGGCTAACCTATCTCACTCTCATCCTTCTAAACAACAGAATCAAAACAGTATTTGTTCATTTGTGCATCTATTTAGTCATGCCCCTCAAACTTAGATCCATCTTTCTGAAAGAAACTCAAGGCCTAGAACAGCATCTAAATTTGCCTGAACGAAGCAGTCTGTACTAGTCTGTACTAGACTCTGCTGGAACTCAACCATTTGATATCTTGCGCTAATCGACTGACTATGGACGACCCTATTATGCTATAAACTCTGTGAGGCAGAAGAGATTTGTCCACTGCTACACTCATAGTACTAGCACAGACTCTCAGCTCGACACACGTTTAATGAGTGAGTGAGCTGCACAGTACCCTGTAGACAACCACTGGACACAGAGCAGTTCCAGAGTATGGAACAAAAATAGAGGACAGCTGAGAAGCTGGGTAAGGAAGGTCATGAGTTTGAGTCCAGCTTGGGCAACTTAGCATGATCCTCTCTCGAAATAAGAAATAAAAATAGGCTGGGGATAAAGCAGAGCGCGAAGTTCCTGGACTTGATCCCCAGAACCACTCAAAAAGAAAGGAATTTAAAAAGACAAGAGGACAGTTCTAAGGGAAGAGTACACATACCCCGAGGGTTGGGTTCTCAAAATTACCTATGTTGGCCCTATGACATATCTGTCCCAAAAATGTATGGCTCTAATAAGCACAAAATCAGCAGGGACAGGAGATGTACCAGTTCTTTTGACTCCAGCTTTTGACTCCTAGGCTTCCCCACCTAAGACCATGAAGTTCTCTTCATCTCTATGCTAAAGACTATCATATTTACGTTTTTAGCATGAATTTGCCACTAAGCTCCAAAGCTAACTGTAAACTACTTGGATGTCAAATGAGTATTTTGAGTTTAACATTAAAATTAAGATAATTTTTAAATTTTTTTCCCAGATGGTTCTTTCTCCAGCTTTTCCTACCTCAAGAGATAATACCACACAAGCCACATTAATTTTCAGTTCTTAACCTTTGTCTCATTCCAATCCCAATCCAATTCGTATGCAATTCTGGGCAGCTGTACCAACTTCTCTCCAACCCCACTACTACCCTCTTCCGGGCTATTGCTGCCTCTTGTCTGGCTGCTTTCTGCTTTGAATCCCCCTCATGTATTTCTCATTTTCACTCTTGTCCCAACCCCCATTTTTCTCATTGAAGAAACACAGAGGGTGAGTTTTTAACACAAAACAAGTCATGCAAACCCACTGTTAAAGACTCTCTTCTGGCTTCACATTGTTATACTCCAAACGCTTTCCTGGAAATCTACAAGATCCTCTGTGAATATAATCCTCATTTTTTCACTGGACCTTGGGGCGGGGTAAGGGTGGGATTCCTGATCATCAACTCAGAATGAATACTCTCTTTTCCTGTCATCGTCTCCACCAATCTGTTTTATTTCATTAACAATATTTATTACTAACAAAATTACTTTGTTCATCTACTTAGTTTTCTGCCTTGCCACAAGAATACAAACTTCATGGGAAATACATCTCTTCTGCCATGTTCACCGTCATGTCCTTGGCCTCCAGAATAATGCTTGGTACTTAGAAGAAACTCAACCAGTATCTATCGATGAATGCACATAATATTAATATTAAGCACTATTTGTTATTTCCTCTTGAGGTTGCCTCTATGAGGTGTTTTCACTGCAGGTCATATATGCCAATAATTTGGTCAATTATTTGACTTTCACCATTAATTCTCAGCCAAGCCAATCTTAAAATAAGCTATGTATTTTTTTATTTCACACTTTATATTAGCTTCCAAAACCATCCCAAAGCCATAAGGCATCATCATGGCAGAGAATTATTCATTCAGCTTGAATAGTTTCTGCTACAATTGAGAATTTATTCCTCTGTAGTCTCGCTTAAATTTAATGGTTATTGAATTAGCATTTCATTGCTATGACCGAATACCTGAGGACTAGAATTTACAAAAGAAAAGATTTACTGTGGTTCACAAATTTTGAGGTTTCAGTACTTGGTCAGCTGGCTCCATTGTTCCTGAGCGCCTGGAGGGAGGCAGAAATATCATGGGGGAAGTACATGGTGAAGGAATGCTGCTCTCTTGTGTGGCCAAGAAACAGAAAGAGTAAAAGAGCCAGAGAGGGAGGATCCAGGGACAAGACACAGTCCCCAAGGTCACATCCTAATGAACCCCTCCCTTCAGGTAGGCCCCACCTAAGTTTCCATTTCCTCTCAATATTACCATCAAATTATGATCTCTTCAATAGATTAATCTAATGATAAGGCGAAAGCCCTTGTGATCCAGCCACCTTCTCAAAGCCCCACCTGGAACACCAGACTTTTGGAGGATATTTCAGACCTAAACCATAACAGTTATCACATTTCATTTAGAATTCCTTCTTAAAATGAGGCTATTTAATAAACCAGAAACCTCTCTAGTCTGTCATACTAACCTAAGTTCTTCACTGAAATGCAATTATTACCTCACTGAAAATGTCACTATTTTCAGAGACAAGTACTACAAAAGCAGATGAGGTACAAGCGAAGACAGTCTTCTGAGCAGCTGTCATATGGTAAGTATTACTGTCAGGACTGCTACAGAGATCAGTGCTCAGCAGATATGTCACTGCAAAGTGAGGACTTCATAGCAACAAACTCACAGCTAGAACAACAGACTGACACGAGGGATAGTTAGACTTGCACCCTAGTAAAAATGTGTTGTGTCTGGATACATGCATTTTTGAAACAGACCATGGGAAAGTCACCTAACCTTGCTAAGATCCAATTCTTAACAAATGACATTGATAAAAATTCCAATCTCGCTGAGCTGCCCTGTCAGCGGGCTCACACAAGTCCAGGTACTCTCCTTGCTTCCAGCACCAGAGCTTCTCAGTACACCTGACCAAAACCAGAAGCTCCAAAGGAGCTGGCTCTTCCAAAGCACAAAGCACTGTGGATGGATGACTCTTGTTGCGTCATCACTTTGAGGTATTGACTCAAATTGGACACTTGGGTCAAGAACGATTTAAATTAACAGCTGGAAAGAAGACGCACTGGTAAAGTTCGGAAAGCCTCAGCTGATAATGCTTTGTTGCTGAGTATCTATGGACCATTTGACAACTTCTCAAATCTAACTACTCAACACCTTCAGAAGTAAATTTAACATAGGGCTTTTGAGTAAGAATTCCCTTCAGTGCAGACCCTCCTAAGTTTGAAATCACCAAGGGTAGGTACATAAGCGAACGCATCTGGGTAGCTGCCAGTTAGGATAGCAACTTCCGCCCGAGCAGAAACTCTTACACACGTGTGTGTTCGTAAGAGCAGCAGATCTACTCCTTGTGGAGCAGTGGCACTGGAAGGGTGGTCCGGGAGCATCGCCCTATCTGAAGTTGTTTGCTCCCAGTTCATAATCTAAATCAGAAATGCAAAGACCTTAGTGCCATTGACAATACTTGACAAATCTTATATCTATTGATTAAAACAATAAAATCCAGAAGCTTTGTTTCATATCTATTTGTATTTTTTATTTTATTTCTCTGGTAATCCATTTTAGAACAAACACATTTCATAAAAGAATCCACAAACTATAGCATGCCCCAGAGCAATGGGGATTTTAAGAAATGGTCCTTCATCACAGACAGTTTGAGAAGCACGCCCTGGAGTGAAACCACTTTAAAAAAAAAAAAAAAAAAAGCTGGAAGCTGTGGCATTGAGCTCATTGTTCGAATTAGCACTACTCTTTTCTGTGCTTTTTTTTTTTCTTGCAGTACTAGGGATTGAACCTCGGACTGAGAGCTACATTTTATTTAATTTTTTAAAACTCTGAGACAGGTTTTCTCAAAGTTGCCTAGGGGAGGCTTGAACTTGTGATCCTTCTGCCTCAACTCTACTCAATGTTTTCTAAGCATGCATTCAATTTTCACAAAAACCCGAAGTATATATTATCCTGTTATTAAAAAGAAGTCAAAATGGGTTGGAAAACCTGTTCGAGGTCATGCAACGAGGCAGTGGCAAAACCAAGTTCTTCTAACCACAAATGGGCGGGAGACCAAGCAGAGACCTGCGCTGCGTGAACTTCTAGGAAAGTGGGAAGCATCTGGCCACACTCTTCCTTCTTTTTCTCTCTCTGTATCCCCCATCTACTTTTCGTTATTCTTCTTTTTCACTTGATCTTAGCCAAAAGGCCAAGAAGCAATTCTTTTCACCCTGCTCTGTATTTTCTTCTGCCTCTTGTTTCTCAAGACATACAACTCAGCCGCAAGGGGGCGGACCGAGGGCACAAGAGCTGTATACAGGGTGTCTCTTCCTCACCCTGCTTTGAGAGGTTGGGGAACAGTGTTCTAACAAAATATTACAAAAAGTAGGCAAGTCACGCAGCCTTATATCCATTACCCAACAGTCACTACAAAGGGCTCCCATCAAAAGCACAGATTTGCAGTTGTAGAATAACAGCTGTCTGTATCCTTGACCAAGTGAACGTAGTTTTGCTAATAAACATTGATTGTTTTTGATACACTAAATCCTATCATTATGAGTCTTAAGTTTAGATTAAAATATGACTTTATTCTTATCTGCAACATTACTAATGCTTACATTTAGTCACATCTGATATTTTGAAGTTGTATGGGTTTATATTATATATGTATTAGTATATACACACAGGTGTATAGCCAGAACGCCACTTACAGGAAATTGATTCCAAAATAGATATTCAATGTCAGTATACTTTGTAGAAGTTTACTTATTCCCTCATCTATTTCAGAGATTTACCCAATCCCTTCCTATAGTTCACCTGTTCCATATAGCAGTGATTCTTTTCCTGAGGAATTAGCAATACAGGATTTATTTCTGAAGCAGAAACTAGACAGGATTTGACTCCATGATCCTGCTTAACTGTGAACTAAGGTAATCACTCTGATGTTATAACTGCTTTTTTTTTTAACCTAATGCTTCTCAGAAGATGGTTGTATTTCTGTTTACAGAGAATACGAAAAGCCACAGAACTGTCATTCTAGTTCTAAGAGAGTGAGTCACTAATGTTCTGAAACGCCTTTCACAAAAAACACTGAGGTGCTGGTAAACTATAAAAGGTATACTAATTAATACACTTCTAAGCTAACAGAAAATTGATAGAAATCTCCAAGGTTGAAACTTTTAAAAAGATGTACATTATGTAAGTATTCTCTCATTCTCTGTCTTTCTGTATTCATCTTCTTGATAAGCAGAATGTTTTCATTTTAACAAAATCCAGTTATCTATTGTTCTTATCATTGATCCTTTGTGTGGTCTTTCTAAGAAATATTTCTTATTCTGAGTTTTCAAGACATTCTCAAAATAATTTTTATCTAGACAGGGAGAGAGACAGGGGTCTAGATTTCCTTTTTTTCCTCATAAGAATATCTAATGGCTCTAGCAAAATTTGTTACAAAGACTTTCCTTTCCTCACTGGTTTTATATCTCTATCAAAATCAGACACCAACAGACACAAGGGGTTCTATTTATCAGCTCTACTTATCTGCCTTTACACAGACACCATATCACTTTGATTATGGCAATATTTCAATAAATCTTAAAGTTGTACAAGTCCTATAACTTTGTTCTTTTTAAAGATTATTGTGATTTCCCCAAAGCCTTAACTTCTTGTATCAGTTTTTGACTCTCCTGTATAATTCTTCAATTTAACTTTCTCAGCTCTTCATAAGGATTATGCTGAATCTACCTATCGATTAAGGGATTATAGATGTTTTCAATTCATAAAGATGGCAAGTTTCTCCACCTTTATTTCAGCAATGTCCTGTAGTTTCAGTATAAATATCTTGATATCTTTTGTTGGATTTCTTCCTAGATATTTTTGTTACTTTTAAAATTTACTCCTAATTTACTTAAATTGAAATATAACTTCATTAGAGTATACAAAAGTGATAAAAATATGGTGAATGTTTAAATATTTAAAAATTTAGTAGCATAAAAGACACAGTGCCATTAATCCTTCTCACTTCAAGCTCACTTATTCCACTTCTGATATAGTTCTGCAAGTCTCTTCTGTGTCTCTATTAGGTATAATCAAAACTTCAGTGAATGCTGCTATCAAGTGGCATCTAACAGAAAGGCAGGCTTGCGAGAACATTATGGTGTGTTTTCATCCACCTCATTCACCAGAGGGGCACTTTGTGACTTCTGTCTCTTTTTCAAAGCTAAAAAACCATGATAGATAAACGTTTTGAATTAATTTGGGACATCAAGTGGACCACAACAGTGTGACTGGAGACTCACAAATTAGACCTTCCAAGCTGCATCAGAAAGTGGTCAGAATAATGAGGCAAGGGTTGGGGCTGGAGCTCAGCTGCTAGAGTGGGCACACTTGTAATCTCAGCCCTCAGGAGGCCGAGGCGGAGGAGACTGAGCTCAAGACCAGCCTGGGCTACGAAGCAGGACCCTGCCTCAAAAACAAAAACAAAAAAAGAAAAAAGAAAAAGAGAGTCAGAGAAAAGAAAGAACAATGAGATAAGCGTTCAAAGTAAGGATGAGCATTTACAGAGAATTAGTGGGAATATGTCTTATTGCAATATTTTTCTTTAAAAGCATATCATATTTTTGTAGGTTGACTCCATATATAGTGACACTGATGAATCCATTTACAAGGCTCAAGTAGTTTACAGAGTCCACTGTTATATTTTCAAAGCATAGTTGCATTATCTATGAAAAATTATAATTTTATTTCTTCATGCGCCCTTTTCCTCTTGTCTTATTAAAGTGAATCAATTTATATAACAATGTTGAAAAGAAATGGTGAAAGTTCTTGACCATATACAGATTACAGAGGAAAATGAATTAATATTTTATAATATTTCATTATTAAGTATGATGCTGGCTGTAGGTTTTTTATAGATGTCCTTTTGTCAAAGTGAAAGAGTTCCTTTCTGTTATTAATTTACTGTGCAGTCTTTACTATATAGGACTACTGCCATTTTGCTAAATTCTTTTTGTGCATGTGTTGAGATGTCATAGGATTTTGTCTTACATACTGCTATATTACATTGATTGGTTCTCAAATGCTAAATCAGCCTTGTGTTCATGGACTAAATGTCACTTGGTAATTATGTATGATCCTTTATATTCTGGATTAGATTTGATTGACAATATTTTGTTATGAAAGTTTGCCTCTATGTTCATGATGAATATTATCAGGTAGCTTTCTTATGGCGTATTTGTCAACTAAGTATTGAGCTTCTGTTGGGTACACCAAGAGAGTTGGTAAATATTCCAATCTCCTACTCCCATTTCACTTTTTCCCCTTTTTACTTATACACATAAGTGCAAAATTTTAAGTTTACATTGATCTTGAGCATTTTGTGCACATACATACCTTGGAAAGGTTACAAGACCTTCCTTCTCCTCTCTCATTTGGCCCTCCCCCTCCCCACCACACCCCACCCCCAGTTTCCATTATTTTCCACATTAAATTCCATGAGATAATTGTGATCCAAGTTTCTCATATCAGAGAAACCATTCGATATTTCACTTTCTGCTTCTGGCTCACTTCAACTTGGTATTGACGGTCTCAAGTTGCCTCCATTTACCTACAAAAGCCTCCAATCTATCTGGCTTTACAGATGCATAGTATTCCATTGTGTATAAATACCACAGTTTGTGTATCCATTGGTCTGTTGATGGGTATTTTGGTGTCTTCCACATTTTAGCTATTGTTAGTTGTGCTGCTATGAACATGGGTGTATATGTGTCTCTGTTATGTGTTGTTTTGACCTCTTTTGGAAATATTCCCAGAAGGGGTATCGTTGGATTGAAGGAGATATTTATTTCTAATCTTTTGAGAGACTTCCATACTGCTTTCCATAGTGGTTGTACCAATTTACATTCCCACCCACAGTGCAGAAGGGTTCCTTTTTCCCCACAGCCTCAGCATTTACTGCTGTTTGAGTTCTTGATATAGGCCAATCTCTCTGGAGTTTGTGATGTTTTGATTTGCATTTCTCTTATGGCTAGGGATGTTGAACATCTTTTCATGTGTTTAATGGCCATTTGAACTTCATCAGTGAACTGCCTCTTCATTTCTTTTGCCCATTTTTCAATAGGGTCCTTATTTTGGGGGGCTTACATTTCTTCAGTTCCCTTTAAATTCTGGTTATGAGCCTCCTATCTGAGGTGTTGGTGGTGAATATTTTTTCCCAGTCTGTGGGTTCGTTTTCTCCAGTGTTGATAATTTCCTTTGCCATGCAGAAACTTTTTAATTTGACATGATCCCATTAATTAATAATGGAGACAATTTCTTTTGTTTTTGGTGTCAAAATACCAACATATTTTTCCAAAGAACTTGAAATAATAATCCTCAAATTCATATGGAACCAAAAGAGACCTAGGATAGCCAAAGCAAGCCTGAGTAACAAGACCAAGGCAGGAGGCATTACAACACCAGACATCAGGCCGTACTATAAAGCAAGTCATAAAAAAAGAAATTGGTACTGGCACAGAAACAGACATGTAGACCCGAGGAACACATTTGAGAATGTAGAGACAAACTCAAATACCCTCAACCACCTAATCTTCTATAAAGGAGTCAAAAGCATACACTGGAAGACGGACAGCCTGTTCAACAAATGGTGCTGGGAAAATTGGACATCCAAATGCAGAAGAAGGCATCTAGACACACACCCATCACCATGCACCAAAATCAAATCAAAATAGATCAAAGACCTAGATATTAAAACTGAAACACCGAACCTTCTAGAAGACAAATTAGGCAAATACCCATTCCATATATTAAACAAGTTTTTGAATTTACTTCTTCTTTAATGTTTGGTAGAAATGATGGGTAAAATATGGCTTGCAGTTTTCTTTGTGGAAAGATTTTAGAATAGAAATTTATTTCATGGAGACAGACTTACTTAGATTTTTAATTTCTTGTGTAGCTTGGTAATTTACATTTTTAAGGAACTTGGTGTTAGTTTTAAGCCACTGAATTTAACAACACAAAATTCTTAATGATATACATATCTACACATACCCTTGTTCTACCCCGACTATGTGGAAAAATATAAAAGAACTTACCAAAAATTCTTCAAATTTATGTAACCAGTTATAGAGACATGGTAACACACGAAGCTAGCATACAAAAGTAAATTATTTTTATATACCATCAATTGACATATAAAAGTTGAAATTAACAGTGTCACTTACTCTAGCAATGTAAAAATAAAGTATGTCAGTAAAAGCCTAACAAAATATATACAAAACATAAAAATAACCATAAAACACTGATGAATAAAATAAAAATTAAATAAATGAAAAGATATTTCATGGATAAAATGACTATACTTTCAAGGTATCATTTCTTTCCAGCTTGATCCATTGATTCAATATCATCCTAATCAAATTTAATCCCTAGTGCAACAGTATTAAGAAATGAGGCCATTGGGAGGAGATGATCTCCCTTGGGTCCCCCTCCATGAGTAGAATTAGAAACGTCAGAAAACAGCTTGAGGAAATTAGTTTTTGTCCTTTCAACTCTTCGGCCATGTAAGGACATAAATTCATTCCACTTGACCTTTTTGCCCTTCTTCCATGTATTAATGTTGCAATAAAGCATCACGTTGGAAGAAAAGATCCCTCGCAAGACACCAAATACATCAGCACACTTAAGTTGAGCCGCCCATCCTCCAGAACTGAGAAATACATTTATACTATTTGTGAGTTAGCTAGTCTGTGGTATTTATTATAGCAGCAATGGTATAAGACAGTAGACTTCAGAGTAAAACACAAAATCATAAAGCCCTATAAGATAATGTAAGAGTAAATCCAGAAAGCACTGACATACTGAGTGTTCAGATCCATCAAAAAATTATATGCTCCACACACACAGAGTAATTGATAATCCGGATTTCATTATAATTGAAATCTGTTCTGCAAAAGGCAATGTTAAAAAAAGAAAGGACAAGCCACAGATTGAGAGAAAATGTTTATAAAATATGTCTGATAAGGACTGCTACTCAAAATATGAAAAGATGCTTCCTGTTGTGCGTCATATGAAAACAAGATAATAATTGAAATGGCCAAAATCTGAAGTACACAAAACGAAATACCAGTGAGGATGTGGAGTAACGGGAACTCTCACTCACTGCTAGTGGGAATAGAAAATGGCGCACTCGT
Organism: Ctenodactylus gundi; assembly: GCA_004027205.1. Taxonomy (NCBI): domain Eukaryota; kingdom Metazoa; phylum Chordata; class Mammalia; order Rodentia; family Ctenodactylidae; genus Ctenodactylus; species Ctenodactylus gundi. Next base: position 191,509 of record PVKB01001589.1, read on the forward strand.
TGTAGAAGGCGGTCTGCAAGTTGCTTACACACTAAGCACACTTTTATCCTGTGATTCAGCAATCATAGTCTTTGGTATTTATCCAAAGGAATTAAAAACATATCTATATCAAAAGCTGCACATGGATGTTTATAACAGCTGTGTTCATAATTGTTAAAGCTTCGGAAGCAACCAAGAAGCCCTTCAGTAGGTGAATGGGTTGAAAAAAAAAAAAACCTATGATACATCTAGACCAGGACAGTAAAAAGAAATGAGCTATTATTCAGCACTAAAAAGAAATGAGCTATTAAGCCATGAAAAGATATGAAAGAACCGTAAATGCATATTGCTAAGTGAAAGAAGCCAGCCTTAAATAGGCAGTTTGAATATCATGTATCCCCCCAAACTCATTAAAATTGAAATGTCATTCTGCCAGAGTTGGTAAAGGGGACTTGAAGAGGTGATCAGGTCAGTAAGAGGAAGTAATGCCTATTTTGCAGGGTTGGGTTAATTCTTAGTGACTCAGTTGTCATTCTCTCCGGGCTGGAATTCCAACAGTGGATTGTTACAAAGCAAAGCCATGATTCCCCTCCTCCCCCATGTCAGCGCCACCCGCTCCAGTAGCTTGCTTCTGCCTACTTGTTCTTCTACCTTCCCCTCTGTTATGACAAGAACATGGTCCTCTCCAGATGCAACCACTTGAATTAGGACTTTCATTTCCAGAACTATGAGATGAGTAGCTTCCTTTGTAAATTACCCAATCCCAGGTGTTCTGTTATAGCAACAGAAAATGGACTGAGGAAGATAATTACTGCCTGGTTTCAAGCCCATGACATTCTGGAAAAGGCAAATCCATGGAGACAGTAGAAGAGCAATGGTTGCCTGTAGTGGGAGGGAGAAAGGAGTGCTTAGACAGAGCACGAAACACGTGATGTGCAGTGAAAATGCCCTGTATAATACTGGCATACTGGATGCACAGCGTATTAAATGGATCCTTCATCACGATCAACAGGGATTTATTCCCGAGACGCAAGGATGGTTCAACACACACAAAAGAATAAATGTGACATATCACATTAACAGAATGAAGATAACAATTATATGATTATCTCACTAGATTTAGAAGTAGCTTTCAACAAAATTCAGTGTCTTCTCGAGATAAAAGTTCTCTACAAATTAAGTATGGGGGAGTATGCATCAATATAATAACAGTCACATAGGCCAAACCCAAAACTAACATTACACTCAATGTGAAAAGCTAAAAGCTCTTCCTTGACGACCAGGATTAAGACAAAGATGCCTGTTCTCACCACTTACATTCAGTACAGTACTGGAGTAAGTCCTAGACAAAGCAATTAGATAAGATAAACAAACTCATCCAGCTAGGAAATAAGAAATAAAGTTGTCTTTGTGTGCAGAAGGCACAATTCTATACAAACAGAACTCTGAAGCTCAAAATCAACAACTAGAATTTTCATAAATACACAAATTTAGAAAAATTGCAAGTAAAAAGTTAACACAAAAATCACAAACATTTTTATACACTAACAATAAATCATCTGAAAAAGAGATCAAGAAAAAAATCCCACTCACAACAACATCAAAAAGTAGAAACCAAATACACTGGATATTAGAAAATGTTGATAAAAATTAGAGAGACAAATAGTTTATATTTATGGGTTAGGTAAGTTAATACTGTTAAAAATGTCCATAGTGCTCAAAGTAATTTTATCAAAATTCTAGTAACATTTCTCACAGAAATTAAAGAACAAATCCTAACCAAATTCAAAGAAGCTTGAGTGGAAAGAACAAAGCATATTATCTGAGTTCAAAATTCCAAGATAATAGTCATCACAACAACATGGTAGTTGGGCACAGCAGTGCAGGCCTAAAATCTCAGCTCCTCCACAGGCTGAAGCAGGAACAAAGCAAGTCTGAGGTCATCCTATGCAATTCAGACACTGCAAGACCCTTTTAAAAAATTTAAGGGGAAGAGGTAGAGATGAAGCTTACTGTGAGGCGCTGGGTTCAATCCCCAGCACAGAAAAATAGAGAAGCGAACATAGTACAGACATTAAAACGGACATATTCAGAAGACAGGTTGACAGACCAATGGACCATGAAGTCCGGAAAGAAAAACACTACCTATTTTTAGCTATTCATCCTCAACAAAAATTTCAAGAACATACAATGAGAAAAGACAGTCTCTCCATTAAGCAGTGCTGAGAAAACTGGCAATTCACATGCAGGAGAATGAAATTAAAGCCTCACCTCACAACTTAGACAAAACTAGCTCCAAACTGATTAAAGACTTAAATATAAGACTAGAAATTAGAATCACTAGAAGACATTAGGAGAAAGGCTTTTTCATATTGGTCAGGGCAAAACTGGGGGCGGGGGGGTTGTGACCCAAAGTATCATCAACAAAAGCTCAAATGCACATTTTTTATTGCATCTTACTAAAAAGTTTCTGCACAGAAACCAATCACCAGAGTGAAGAAATAATGTGTGGAATAGGGGAAAATATTTGCAAGGTACATGTTTGATAAGGGACTAATATTCAAAAGTCAGTATTCAATTCGATATCAAGGAAACAACTAACCTGACAAAACATTGGACAGGTAATCTGAATAAACGTTTCTCAAAAATACATGCAAATGGCCAACAAGTATATGAAAAAATGTTCAATACCACTAATCATTAAGGAAACACAAGTTAGAATTATAATAAGGGGTCATATCATACCTGTCAGAATAGCTATTATCAAAAAGACAAAGGATAACCAGTATTGGCAAGAATGTGTAGAAAAGGCAATGCTTTTATACCATTGATAGAAATATGAATCAGTATAGTATAGTATAGTCACTACAGAAATAATATTGAGGATCTTAAGCACAGAAGCAGCACATATTCCAGCAAAATCATTACTGAGTATATATTCAAAGGAAATGACCTAAGTGCCCATAGGTGAAAGGATGAAGAAGAAAAAATATGATAGAATAATAGAATATTCATCCTTCAAAAAAAAAAATTCTGTCATTTGTGAAAATACAGACGAACCATTATATGATCTCACACATGAAATGTAAAAAAGTGGACATCACAGAAGCACAGAGTAGAAGGAGGCTACCGAGGGCTGGGAAGGGCAAAGGAAAAGATGTGAGTCAGAGTGCACACACTTTCAGCCAAACAGAAGGAGTAGGCTGTACAGATCTAATGCATGGTGTGGTGAGAGGGCATAGCAAATGCCCTTTAACCAGCTGGGCAGTGGCTTTCCTGAAATTCCAGCATTCTGGGAGCCTGAAGTAAGAAGATCACAAGTGCCAGCCCAGCTTGGACAACGTGGCGACTCAGCAAGATTCTGTCTCAAAACAAGCACATTTTAAAAACCTGGGTACTTAACTCCACATTCCCTAGGTTCAAATCATAGTGCCACAGAAAAGTTGTTTTACCACAAACAAAAGTAAGTATAGGCAGTATAGGGGTGTTAATTAGTATGAATTAATCACACAATGTGCATATGCATGGACATTTTTGTGTATTTTATTTTAAACCTTCGGAAGGGGGTGAGCAACTGAACATTATCTCATATAAAGTTGAACATACATGTGCCCTATGACCCCAGCATCCCATTTGTAGAATATTTATGGCGGCCTCCTTTAAAAAAAAAAAAAACCAGAAGTGAAGTGTGGATGAATAACTTATAATGCCTTTATGTAATAGGATTCTACACAGCAATAAAGATGGAATGAAACCACATATATTAAAATATATACTATATTTCACATATCACATAACATCCAAACAATGGCATATTGTCTAGAAAACATACACAGGTGGTAAAACCGAATGGCAAGCTAAAATGTAACAAACACTGTCCCACTACCCTGGAGGGGAGATGGAGAGATGTGGTTCAGAGTGGGCACCAGGCACTTCTGGTATTGGTAAAGGTATCTCTCATCAACGTCACTATGAGTGCCAGGTGTTCATTTTATTTAGCTTGTACCATGTACATAAACCTCATATAAAATTCTTTTCTCATTCTTTTGTATAGATGCGGTACTTCAGATAAAAGGGCTTTTTGGGGGGTAAGTCAATGAACCATGGTCATAAAAACACAATCCTCTCCATTGAATGACAAAGAAAGGGCCATGGACCAGCAGAGCTGGCTTCGAGAACCGACGCGGGTGTATTGTCACTCTGTGTTTTCTCTGTAAGCCTCAATAAGCCTCCATTTCTTACTTTCAAACACAGAAGAAATAATTGCAGTTGATGTTATGGAAGAAATAAAAGAATACAATATTATGAAGGTGTTCTAGAAACTGGACTTAATCATATATTGCCATAGGAGAATATAAAACCTTTTAGAACACAGAGTATAAATTTTCTTCCAGTCCAAGAAATTATGTCTGTCACCTGCATCCTTTCCTAGTTGCCCCAAACTCCCTGCTTGGAGGTGCAGTCCCACCTTTATTTCCTTCTCACCACATGCAGATGCACACCTCAGGGTCTCTCAGACTCGGCTACCTCACATCACCTAAATATGACCTCAGGTGTGCCTCCTCTGCACTGTGCACTAACCACCTTCTCGCAGGGCCACACGCTAGCCAGCTGGGAGGTGCCCTCAACAAGCCCCAAAGTGCACGGTGGCAAGTCCCCAGCCGCAGGCATTTAAATCAGTCAGTAGTACATACACACCCGACTTTCCAGTGGGGCTGTGGATTTTGCCCAGAGCAGGAGAATCACAGACTTTACAGCTTATTTTTTTAAATTAAAAGACAGAACAGAAAACAGAAAAATTCCAATAGAAGAGTGTGAAGGTTAGTTCAAGAAGGCCACCTCTTCTTGTCCCTACATAGGCCCCTGCTGTCCCATGAACTCCAGGATGTCAGCCCCCATATGCCACTGGAAATGAGATGTTATACTCTTCCCATCAAAGAAAGCACTACTATGCCCAAAACAGCCACCTCTGTCAAAAATCTATGAATGTGCCAATCACATTTCTATTGCCAGTAAAAGACAAATAAATAATACCAATAGGCATAACAATAAAGATTAGCTCACCAATAAAAGACACGATACCAATAGCCATAATAAAAATTGCCATCATACATTACCCAGGGTTTTCATTATACCTTTGAGGTGACAAGAAGAAGTGAAGTCTTAAGCAGAGTCTTACCAGAATTCTCTTTGCCACTCGTTCACAAGCTTGCTTCCCAAAGATTGCCATGCTGGCAAACCTCTACACAGGAGTCCCGCTAGCATCCCACCTTGGCCTTGCCTCTGAACACATGTTCTCACTGGACTGGGGAGGAATTCCTACTATCAGTCATTCAAACTGCATATCTGAATATTTGTGAGGATTAAAAGAGTCTCGTCATTTTAATGCCACCATGGAATGTGTTATGATTTGGAACTGGGATGTCCCTGAAAAGGCTCATGTATTAGGATGTTTTTTTTTTTTATCTATGCATCTCATGTGCTATTAGGAGATGGCCCGGTCAAGAGAGGTGGATTACAAGCATGTGGTAGATTGTAGGTGTGTGGTAGATCACAGGCATATGACCTATTACAGGCATGTGGCCTGAAATGATATACACTCTTGCCTCAGTTCTTTTCTAGAGGTCTCAGATCCTTCCTCCTGGGATGCTGTGAGCAGTTGTTCTCTGCCTGGCCCTTCCCACCATTACCAGCCACCCATCAATGCATCAGGACCTTCTGAAACTGTGAGATAAAATCAGTATTTCTCCCCATAAGCTGTGGAAGTTGGATATTCTGTCCCAGCAATGAAAAAGTAACTAAGACAGCATGGTAACCTGAATGGCCAACACTGAGACATGAGGCCCTCACGTGGCCGTCTGGGTGATACTGGCTTCCAAGTCACTGTAATTTGATCTAATGAGGGATGAAGATCATGGTCATATTACCAAAGGAAGAGAAAGGGCGAAAAGGATGAAGACCGAATATCAGAAAGTTTATCTGATTAGGGTAGATACACAAAGAATACTGACCAGGAGTCAGGGTGCCAAGACTACAGCCCCACCCAGCCATTAGCCATTTCTGGGCCCTGGTCAAGACTCTCTAAGAGTGGCTTTATTTTAACTGTAAAGTGTTACATACGGGCCTTCCCAGCCTTAGCACCCTAGAAGTCTAACTCAAATGAAGTCCAAAGTTAGCCACATGCATTTACTCCAAAGAAGTAGAATTCAGACGACTAGAATGCATGAAGAATATGAAGCAGAGGGTCATGCTATATATGATATAAAATATTTGAGTAATATTCAAGGAGCCAGAGATAATGGAACTAAGGGATATAGGTAAATTATTCCAAAAAGGATCCTAGGCTTTGTCTTAAAAATAGGTCTATTCATGCTTCTCTCACCAAGCTTCCATAGTAGCTGGCTTCTAGTAGAACGTTTATATTTACGGAATAAGAGAGAGCAGGACCGAGAAAACCTGGTAGCAAGGGGTTTGCTGATAACATTTTCACAACTGGAACCACCTACTCAAAATATGGCAGCTTGAATATTACAATAACCAGAGACCCTTCCAGAAGTAAAACCCTGAAGGTTTGACTTGGGGTAGGGGGGAAGGTACTGACCTCCAACACGGAGGAGAGTGCGAAGGGCCTGGTGTCAGCAGGGGACAGTCCACACCAGCAGGCCCTTATCTCAGTTCTTCTTTTAGATATGTACGGGGCATTCATGACACAGCTCTCACTGACTTGACAGACACGATCTGTAGCTGCAAAACAGCTTGTTGAAAGGACAATATGAAGTGACAGATGTTATTAAAATCACGCATAAAGTTAACAGTGGGCTGTGTCACGTAGCAAGGGAAAGACATGCTTTCTCTGTTAGCATGTTTCTGGGAAGGGAGAAGAGTCAGACTTGTTCACTAGGTTCTCACTTAGCCCTGACACTATGTATAACGCTTTGATGCCCCTTTACCATTTGCAAATTATTTTTCTCCCAAAATATCTCGAGCAATTCAGTCTTTGCAATATATTAAACCCCTAAAGCCATTTAGGCCTCTGTAATTCAAAAACTATCAAATTGCAGTTAGAATTAACTGATTTATTTTCTATAGCAGTACATAAAAAAGGCAAAAAAAAAGGTCGATTAAAAATAAACAACTTTTTGTTTAGGGGGAACAACCTTTTTGAAGGGGAATGTGGTTTTAGCACCAAATAAGAAGCAGACAGAGCAATTCAGCAAAGCTAATGAAGACCAGAGGAAGAAAATCTGATAAGAAATGGTCTCCTAAGCCCAGAATGGAAGAATGGAATACATTTCTGCAAGAAACTAGGGAAATTACAAGCTGAATACAAGGCAACAGAAAGTGATTGAGAACAAAAATCGGAACCTTTAATGTGGTACAGGGTCCATACCTGTAGTGCCAGCTAATTGGGAGACTGAGAGAGGAGGGTCACTTTAAACCCCAAGAGTTCTAGGTCAGCTGAGCAACACAGCGAGATCTCATCTTAAAACCAAAAAATATCAGAAGCCTTAAGTTCAAGTACGAACTCTGGTACCGCCTATTTGTATGGTTGACCACATTAGATTTTTCCACTCGCTCAGACAGAAAATTTTATCTAGTGCCACTGAAAAAAGTGTCACTTGCTAGGAGGGACAATACAAGATGCAGAAGACGCCATTGCTATCCTCAAGTACACCTAACTTTCCTCAGAGACAGACAATAAGCCATGGAAAAAAATAACATGTGCTATAAGTGGGACATGGGTGTAGTAGAAGAGAAAGCCCTCAATCCTACAAAATGAGCTAGGGAAGGTATTCGTGGAAGAGGACATTGTATCTTAAAAGGTTCAGACAATGGATAAAGATACCCATCCCTGAGAAAATACAGGCTGGATAGAGGGATTATTTTTTTCTGCAAGGGACTCAGGAGGGATCAGGAGAGCTCAGCGTAGCCATACTGAAGCCAAGATGCAGACCAGAACTGAGATGGGTATGTCACTTCCTTCCTGGTCAGTCAACCTGTGATAAGTAGAACTAACTAAAAAGTCTGCACCCTTTCTAGTCAGAGAATCTATTTTTGTCTTGAGGTTTTTAATGTTCTTAAAACTACTGTATGTCCCATCATCTTTTGAAGGGGGCCAAGAAAAAAATCTGGTGTGGTTGATGGAAACTTGCTCACCTGGAATTCAAATGTCAGAGTTTAACTGAGCAAGGAGGTGATCCAGAGGGCAAGGATGCCAGGGTTTGAGTAATTACCATGGGGCAATGAGACAGTCATTAATGTTGTTCACATATTTTTGGCTCTCTGCCTGCTGGCCCTGACATTAGATAAGGCCCAATGACCAGTTTTGACAGATAAGTTTAAGACCAAATCCTTCATTTTCAGGGAAAGAATCACTAGAGTTTTCTTCCCCTGCTACAGTGAGAGAAAGTGTGGCTGAGGTAGAGTAGACTAGGGAGAGAGGAGGAGGTGATGAAGTCAGACAGTGGCTCCCTCACTAGCCCCCTTCTAGAGCATGTGCAAAGATCAGCTGCCCAGAGCCCCAGCCAACAAGATGGCAGACACGTGACATGTTCAAAATAAAAAGCAACTTCATGAGACAGGTGTTATTATCTTCTTGCCATAAATGAGAAAATTAAGAGTCAATGATATTAAATAATTTATAGCTAATAGGCATCATATTAGAATTCAAACTTTTGCCTGGCTCCATTCACATACAGTCCTATCTCCCTAGGTTTTTGATTTAGTTTATTGTGTGGGTTGCAGGAAATCCTCAAAGATTTTTACATAAGGGAGTAACATGATTAGATTTTGGGGACATTAACTGTGTTTGTGCCAAAAACTACAGATAGAAGATACCATTTGGTCAGCTACGGCAGGAACCTGGGTGGGACACTACCAAGGACACTGAGAATAGAAAGAAGAATGGGAAGAGCAACAGATATTTCACGGAGTAAGATGGCACTCATAGGCCACATAAGAGCCAGGAATTCCAAAGTCCCCTAAGATGACGAGGTGGGTGAATCAGTAGAGAGATGAGTTTGAAGGAAAATGGGCTTTGCGGCATTAGAGAGAGATAAAGCTTAGGACAGTGGAGCTTGGGATCCCAAGGACATAGGGAGCTTATAGCTGTGGATGTAAATGAGATTTCATGCAAAGAGCAGGGTAATAATGCTCAGAAAGACTCCTGTGGGGAACCCATGTTCCCCCTGAACCTACAGGAAAAGAACACATCTGATTCTTCTCAGCCATTTTTCGCCTCCCCTGATGATAGACCTGGCCTTGTGACTATCTGCAACTCATGAACTGTGGGTAGAGCAGGATTGTGGCAAATCAATCCTGATGCATTTTAGCACTTTCTTCTCCCCGGGAGACTGTGTATGTGCTTGCTAGGATGGTGGCTTCACTGGACAGCTGTGTCTCTGTAAGGCCATGTGTCTAAGAAGCCACTGAAAGGTGGCACTTTCAGTGACTACTACAAATTTACAAGATGAAGTCCAAACCTGAAATATTAATGCTCAAGGTGATGGTGTTAGAAAATGAGGCCATTGGAAGGTGACTGGGCGTGAGGGTAAATTTCCCCATGAAAGGAATTAGCACCCTTATAAAAAGAAGAAAGAAAGAAAGAAAAGAAAGAAAGAAAGAAAGAATTCCTTCAGAGTAATTCACAACTTCTGCCTTGCCATCCATGAACCAGACATAGATTCTGACACTGCCTTGACCTCAGACTTCCAGCCTCCAGAACAGTGAGAAACATTTCTTTTAGATAGAAGATAGCTAGTCTACAGAATTCTATTAGATTGAATAGTCTTACACAGCATAAGGCCTAATCTAATGACTGCTGCTGAGAGGCAGTGGTCAGGAATGCAGGAAGTGACAAAGGGAGAACCCGAAGGAAAAAGGGAAGTCTCACTGAAGTCACCGTTTCTAAATTCTTCAAGAGATGACAGAGCTTCCTGATTGAAAGAGCCCATGGACCAGACAACATGGAATCACTGGAGATAACTGTGGACAGGGAAAGTTTGCGGTGAAGTTTTCTGTTTAGTGGTTGTATGTCCAGCAAAGTGCAAACACCCCTCTCAGGAAGTTTTTCCTTTCTGGAGGTATCAGCTTGAGGAGCAGGGCCAGTCGGCTAGGTGTGAAGCAGAGAACAGGTGCTGGCGAACACACAGTTCTTGCCTCTCCTGGCCCCGCATTTACACACTCCTACACACTCGTCACTGTGGCAGTTTTCATTCAGTTCGGCGCATGTAGCTACATTAGAACTCAATGACAACGGTTGGTTTGCTCTTTCACCACTGAGGGCTGAAGGATCGTGCATCACTGCACATCCGACTTGGTTGTTTGATGTGTCCAGCCCACTGTCACAGGACACAAGAACTACATTAAAGGCCAATTCTCTGCCCAGGGAGATACTTTCAAGGCCATCTCCCAAACACCCGTCTCGAATTTCCACCCTTCTATGCACTTCTTTCTCCTGCCTGTGTCCTGCCTGTCACCCTCTAACTCCTGGGAGGGGACTCAACTTCAACCATCTGCTTTGTGATGACCTTGGTACCCTCCTGGACATGAATTTGTTGATTCCACACATTTCTGCAGCAAGTTAACAGGTGGCCTGCCTGCTCTAAGCACCCTGGGCCGCTGCCTGGCTAGCTGGGTCTGCTCTTTACCAAACTGCAGCAGGGAAGGGTACTGTGAAGCCCCTTCTAGAAGCCCTATCCCAAGATCACTGTCCTGATGGGGAATGTACCTTAGTCTCCCTGCCCCACCACCCCAAAGATTGCTCCCAGACCAAAACAATCCCCAGGACACTGAACATAAGAGGTATACAGGCTTTAACGGGCAAATGGAAGAAACTTGAGAACATCATGCTTAGTGAAGTGAGTCAGAATCAGAAGGTGAAACATCGAATGGTCTCTCTGATATGAGAGTCCCAGATCACAACTATCTCATGGAACTTAAAGTGAAAAACAAAGTGAATGGGGGCGTGGGGGAGTAGGGTGGAGAGGGATGGAGAAGTGTGTAGGGGGAGGGAAAAAAGGAGAGTGGGAAAGTCCTTGTCACCTTGACAAGATATGTAGGTGCACAAAATGCTCAACTTCATTGTAAACCTTAAAATTTGCACTTATACATATCAATAAAATGGGAAAAAAGAGTTTTATAGGAGTACATCTTCCCTCCACTTCCCTGTGTAACCTATTTACATTGAGTTCTAATGTTCTTATCCTCCCCTGGCAGCCCAGGAGCCACACACTCCCTCCCCAAACTTGGCTCCTTACTGGCATCATGGCTCTGTCCTTTTTCAAAAGACAGCAGAATGTCAGAGAACACTGGCATCGAGTCAAGGGGAATCCAGGTTAAAATCCTGGCTTTCCACTTCCTAACCAGATCTCCTTGGGTAAGAACCTAAGCTCTTACCATCCATATTTTCCGATTGGTAGTTCGGGGGAACACAGACTAACTTAACTGAGTTGTCATGAAGACTAAAGAATACACAAGATTTTCTCAGCATGTTTATTTAATACATTTGTTAACTTCACTCTTGTTATTTCTTTTTTTCAGATTCCTTCATCCTTTGCAACTCTACTCCTGAGTTACTAAGATGATTCTGTCCTGCTTGGATACCTCTCCTGGGGAGCTGTCATTTATAGGTGCCAATAAATGAACTGTGCCAAGGTAGGAATTGTACAAAGCATGAGAGAAAATGTAATATTCATCATGTATCATATCTGTGGTTATTTAGAAGCTCTCATAAAACCTTGGGTCCAAGATAAAGTGGATAATAGAACACTTAATGTCTTACAAGAGGCCAGTTTAGGATACTTTAGTGATAAAGTTATATCTTGTTGTCTGTATGTACTAGGCACTGTGCTAAGTTTTTATATTCATTCTCTTACAATAAAAATCTCTGAAGTCTTTAGATGCCTGCAATATAGGCTAAGAAACCAAGGCTCTGAAAGTGTGGAAAATTGGTCCATGGTCACACACTTACTTAAATGAAGTTAGAATCCAGCTTGAATCTTTGAATCCAAAATCCTATGTTAAAATACTTCTCTCTCTTTTGGTGAAGGGCCACTCCAAAACTTCCCATTCAGGGTTGCCTTCTGATGTACGCATTTTCCCCTGATACTTAAATTTCTAGTTCCTATTCAATATGTCCATCTTAGATACACAGGATTAGAGATATAGCAACACAGTAAGAAAACTCTTTACAGCAACCACTTTCAAAACAATACCTGTCATAATAACCATTGTTATTATATGTAGCCCTTTGCGAAGACTCTAACAGTGGCGCATTTATAGGTGAACAGTGATTTTAATATGTATAATTTTCCAGTTATCTAAAAAAAAGCCCTTTCCAAACAGTGTTCATCCTGATATCCAATCTCAAAGCCACGGCCTAAGTGTAATAAATGCTCTCTCAACCATCACTTAAGAGTAGCTAAGCCTGACTTCTGTGCCTGGCATGTGTGCCTCCAACTCTGAGTTGCTGGCAGACGGGCACAGTATGGTCCTCAAGCTGGGCCAGCTCAGAGCTCCCAGATTAGGGTTGGAGAGGCAGCAGCGGATCTAGACAGGCAGGTGTCCTTGCCCACAGAACACGTCTGCAAGCTAATCTGCCTAAAATGCCATGTCACACATGGTCACCCTGCTTCCTTGGTCCAGCACCCACAGTAACTACCATCTGCAGGATAAAAACTAATCCTCTCTGCTGTGAGTCTCTCTATGAGTGAGCCAGACTTAACCAAACTGACCTTGTTTTCACTGCTCAAAAACAGCGTGCTCTCCATCCCATGAGTAAAATGAGAACCTGCCTCAAAGCTAAGGACCATGATGTTCCTCCTGCCTAAAATACTTTTCTCACTTCACTACACACTATTTCCTGGCTTAGCTAAATTGTATCCACCTTTCATAGTCCAATGTAAATTCTACCTGTTTCACCAAACTGATCTTGTGATAGATTTCTAGCGGTATCTGTCATTAAAGAATGCCCTTCGATCCAGCAACACCCCTACTGGGAATATTTCCAAAAGAGGCCAAAATAACACATAACAGAGATACATGTATACCCATGTTCACAGCAGCACAACTAACAATAGTTAAAATATAGAAGTCACCAAAATACCCATCAACAGAACAGTGGATACACAGAATGTGGCATTTATACACAATGGAATACTATGCATCTATAAAGTCCAACAGCATGGAGGTTTTTGCGGGCAAATGGAAGAAACTTGAGACCATCATGCTTAGTGAAGTGAGTCAGAAGCAGAAGGTGAAACATCAAATGGTCCCTCTGATATGAGAAACCCAGATCACAACTATCTCATGGAACTTAAAACGAAAAACAAAGTGAAACAGAAGGGTAGGGTGGGGAGGGAGAGAGGAAGGGAGGGTAGCGGGAGGGACAGAATGAGAGAGGGAAAGTCCTTGTCACCTTGACAAGATACGTATGTGCACAAAAATCCTCAACTTAATTGTAAATCTTAAATTTTGCACTTATACATATCAATAAAATGGGGGGAAAAAAGGAATGCCCACTGCCTGGATGGCCAAGGTGAATGTGGCATGTTCGCTTCCTTGGGGGGACATAAACCCCCAAGAGAAAAAATCAGGTGCCTAACTTCTTTTGAATATTTCTACATGTGGTGATCAGAAAGCCATAGAGCAGTTAAATGTGCTATAAAGATGATTTCTGTTCCTGCTCCTTCCAAACTGACCGGACCTGCATGATAAATATCTAAGGCACATCCACTGGAATTTGGGGATGCCTTGGGTGTGACAAAAATCGCACCTGAGATTGTGTTACATCACTTAATATTGCATGTTTAATAAAAAGGACTTTCATGTTGAGTGTGACAATACTAAGGACTCCATCCATAATTGTCCCTTGATCTCCTTCTGACTGTTAAACAACTGAGAGATGCAGGACATACAGGAGTCAGATAAATGAGGATAAAATGCTAGCTTCATCCTGAGAAAGCTGGCTGAGGGATGCGGTATTAAATGTCTCTTTCAGATCTCTCACTAATGTTTATCCCAGATGTTCTCTCTCTCTCTCTCTCTCTCTCTCTCTCTCTCTCTCTCTCTCTCACACACACACACACACACACACACACACATGCACACTATACACAATGGTTACACTAAGCTTGAGTATTTTGTGTACATATATATTGCATCAACATTATAATCTCTTCCTGTCCCCCTTTCTTGGCCCTTCCGCTCCCTCCTTCATCCCCCTGACTCCCACAATCACACCCTCTAGTTCTATAAAATGCTTATATTCCTGGTTTCTCATATTAGAGACCATACAAAATTCAACCTTCTGAGTTTGACTCACTTTGCTAAGCTTGAAGGTCTCAACTTGCATCAATTTATGTATAAAGACCTCAAATTTATCTGTCTTTATGGAACAGTGGTACTCCATTGTGCACCTATGCCACAGTTTTTGTACCCATTGGTCAGCTGACAGACACTTTGATGTCTTTCACAATTTAGCCATTGTTAGTTGTGATGTGATACGCGGGTACACATGCATCTCTGTTATATGTTGCTTTTAACTCTTTCGAAAAGATACCCAGAAGAGGTATTGCCGGATCTAACAGAATATTTATTTTCAGGCTTTTGGGGAATCTCCATACTGCTTTCCATAGTGGTTGTATCAGTTTACAGTCCCACCAGCAATGTAAGAGGTGAAAGACTTATACAATCTAAAGAAACACCAGAGTATACCCACCAGCGATGTAAAAGGGTTCATTTTCCCCCACAACCTCGCCAGCATTCATTGCTGTCTGACTTCTTAATATGCGCCATTCTCAATGGTTATCCCAGACTTTTGAACCACCCAGTCATTGGCAAAAATGCAGGAGCCAGGCCTGGCCTATTCCAGGGAGCAGTCACTGAAGCTAAGAGTAAAAAGAAGGAGAGGACAGCAGCACCTAAAGGACGGGCCAGTCCTAACAAGGAGAAAGAGACACAGGAGGGCACACAGTCTCTCAGTGTCTGTGGTCCCGACCCATATCAAAACCCACATATGCTAGGCGAGTCTCCCAGACAAAGTGACACAGAATTTGCATGTCTTCCTATATACTTCAAATCATCTCTAGATCACTTATAATATGTAGTACAACGTAAATGTTACACTATGTAGTTGTCTCACTATATTATTTAAAGAATAATGACAAGAAAAAAACAGGCAGTATATGTTAGTATAGGTGCAATTTGTTTTCAAATATTTTTATCTGAAGCACATACATTTACATGGGTCACAATCCTCAAATTTAGAACCTGCAGGCATACGGAACCAACTGTAAGCAGTCTTTCCAATTTCACCTGTATGAGTGAGGAGAAACGGAGGCCGGGTGGGGACAAAGAACCAGAGGCATGTCTAAAAGGAATTTATCCACCCGGAAACATGAAGTCAGAGAAAACGAAGCTCCTTCACTGATAAACAGTTTGAAAGTAAGGGACACATTGTGCAAAAATTAACTTTTTAACTGTTCCATATCAGAAAAGAGTTGGAAATGTTTAGAAAATTGTTATATCTAATCTTTGCTGCTACCAAGAACAAACTCAAGGATTTCCTTATTTTAAAGAGAGTCGCCGTCAATAGCAAATCCACACATCGTTTGTTGAGCCTGACGTGGGTTACTACTGCCAAAGAGCCACTTGTCAGAGTGAAGCCAGATCACAGATAGTAAGATGGGCCTGACACGTGGCTGACATGAAGCACTTGTTCATGCATTCATTAGTTCAATGAGCATTAATGAGTGCGCCAGGCGCTATACTTGGCGGGAGAGGTGTCAGAGCACAGGTTACTGACTAGTAGACACCCATACCAAGCAGGCACAAGGTGGCAGCAGGATCCTCACGTGCCACCATTTCTAAGAGCAAGTATGTTAACTGATGGATTGGTTCACATGCTGTTAGGTAAACACTGACTACAGGATGGGAGGAGATGTCTCACCAAGTCCACGGCCATTAGTGAGGGAAAATAAACACTCTTGTAACAGAGACAGGGAAGTGTCAAGGGACATCTGCATTAGAATGTATGTCTGAGGAGTAAACAGTTCCAGTCTGATGTGGGTGCCTTGTTAGCTGGAATGGGAGATGAACAGAACAGCGCCTGCAAGCCCGGCTCAGCCTTCACGCGCTCTGCTTCCAGGGCTCCCTACCGCTGCATGGCGTCACCCAGGTGTGGGACACCGCCCGAGGAGAAAGGCCTTCGGTTGTAGTGAACACACCCAACAAGGACTTTCTGTCCTTAGCTGTTGCGGGAAGAGTGACAGCACACACAGGAGAGCAGGGCCGTCCTGCAAGCCGGTGGAAGGACCGCGGCTGGGCTCTAAGGAAGGGCAGCGGGAGCGAAGGAGGAGGAGGCTCTGGCTTGCCCTGAGCTCCCCAGCACCCCGCGCTTCTCACACCCTCCGCCAGGCACGTGCAGATCCCGGAGGCTGCAGAGACGCATTTCAGCCCCTGATGGCCTGCCAGGATCAGCCAGGAGCCGGCAGACCTGCCTGTCCTGGTCCCTAGGCAGTGGCAAGAGTTCTAAAAGCCTCTCCAGTTATGTTTTCTGCTTCACAATCACTGTTTTATTATTTTTATTATTTGAATTCTTTCCCTTCTGGGCTCCCCTGCCTTCCCATGCAAAACTGGTTCAGAGATGCCACTTTTGGAGCTCATTCTATGTTGTCATGGCAACCAGAATTTTCAAAGTTTATTTCTCCTCCTCTTCTCCCTTCCATGAACTCCGCTTCCTCATTCCTGTCTCTTACCACGTATGTGCTTTGTATGAGAAAAAACATGCAAGGCGATAAGCCAGACATCTCTATCAGGTGTGTATTTCTCACGTACTCTGCGCACGTCAGCGTGTCCCTACCTGGGGACATGAAATCAGCCCTGCTCTCACGGTCTTCAGTTAGCGTGCCTACATCCTAGATTCCTAATTCCTGATGCTCCAGAGGAAGGCCTGCGAGGCAGTCGGCAGCGGCGCCTCTCTCCTCCTGCAGAGAGAAGCAGCACATTTCTTCCTGCTTATATAACCCACGAGCACGCTGCACCTTATTCACCGTGTTTGAGCCTTTAAAAACAACATTTAAGACAACTACAATAACTGTAGGTGAGGGGAAGTGAAACACATCAGAAGTACTTCCACATGGATTTTTTTTTTTTTTTTTTTTGAGACAAGGTCTCACTCTGTGGTTCAGGCTGGTCCCGAACTCACTATGTAGCCCAGGCTGGCCTCAAACTCACAGCAATCGTCTTGCCTCAGCCTCCCAGTGCTGAGACTACAGCATAAGCCACCATGTTCAGCTTGTATGGTACTGGGGAATCTAGCCTAGGGCCTTGCACTTGCCAGGCAAGCACTCTTAACAATTGAACATACCCCCAGACCCCACAGAGGCTTTCTCTGTAGATCAGAGGAGCTACAGTTGCCAAAACTGAGGGGGAAAAAATCCCCAAAGAAAATTTGCTAAATTGACTGCTTAATTATAATATTAACCTTTGCTATCAAAACAGAGAAGAGCAAGCCTGAGCTGCAGGCTGAGCACACAGTCCTCCGAGGAAGACTACAGCTTCTTCCCACTGGCTCCCGTGTGGGCGCTCCTCCGCCCTGCCTGCAGGGTGGGCGGCTCTAGTGAGACGCTTAGTCCACATAGCTGCTAAAAGGTTTATCACTCTGAGATCCTCTGCTTTTCACTCTGTGCTGGATGCAGGTGACCAGAGACAGTGGTCAGAACAAGCACACTATCTGTGGCCTGTGGCCAAGCCACCCCCTGTCCCCTTTCTTCCGACAGCCCCATGTCACAACCACACTTTCCAGGAGGAAGGGCCAGGAAACAGAAATTCTTGGCTGAACACACATGACACTACAGGCGGGAGCCTAACCAAGATTAGGGCATGACCCACTAGATAGTGGGAATTCATGCATTCGTCCTCAGTATCTGTAGGGTTGTTTGCAGACCCTCTTAGACAACAAAATTCACAGGTGCTGTGTGCTCAAGTCCCTTATATTAAATGGCATTGTACTGTGTAGGAGAGAAGAGAGAAATAAATCTGTACACATTCAGTACAGAAGGATTCTCCCCTTCATATGTTCAACCTGCGGATGGCTGAGTTCATGGATGAAGAGCCTATGGGTCAAGTGTATTTTCAATTTATGGCCCTACAGACTTTAAGATTAGGTTTTGCACCATCAAACATCATCAACGAGTATTTTAACTGAGGCTTCGCTCACCCACTATGTCATTCATCATCAGTAACATATGGAGATCCCCAAATGCTAAAGTCATAAAAGCTCCCTATCTGGGTATTCCTCAAATTAGCCCTGATCAGGAAAGAGCTGGTCAGCTGGGGAATGAAACAGTGGCAACAGGAATGTTCTAGTCTACAGTGGGGAGGGGGCTGAGCAGGGTACCTGGACAATGGGACACAGTGGAACTAACTAGACGGGGAGTGTGAAGCCAAAGAGGGGGAAGGAGGACAGGCAGTGGCATGAAGCTGGCAGGGCAGGCACTACATACACACTGCTGAGCGGGTGGGAGGGAGAAAACTGGGCTGCAGCAGAGGGATGACATCACTACAGCAGGTAGACAGGAACTGTTAGGACTCTAGCTCTCCTCACACAATGGGACAAAACTGTCCTTGCCCATGGCTGCTACGTAGTATCCTAATCCCCAACATCTACCCCCTTCTTGAAGAGGCATGTTTTCATTTTGGACTACAAACCACTGCAGTCCCAGCCCACTGCATTCACTTCTCATGGCACCTTTGAAACTCACTTGGACATGATTAGCCTCAGAGGGCCATTCCTCGTAGGCAGCAAGTATTCAGCAAATGTTCAATGAATGAACTAGACTGTTACGGACAGCTAACGCTGGATAATCTGGACGCCCCACCCCATACACATGGCATTCCCTTAGGTCACCTCTGAGTTCTGAAGCTCAGGTAGACAGGTCCTATGCATGATGGCAGGGTTAACTGTGCCCACCTCAGGTGCTCACATGCCACTGCTTCTCTACCTGAGAGGCTTGTTTAGTCCTTTAGGAGCTCGCTCAGCCTACAATCAAGATAGACAAATATGCCATCACACAAGGACAGTGGGAATACAAAGAAAATCAACAAATCAAAGAGCTGGTTCTTTGAAAGAATAAATAAGATTGATAAACCTCTGGCTAAACCAACCAAAAGAAGGAAAGAAAAAACACTCATCAGTGCAATTAGAAATGAAAAGGGTGAAATCACAACAGGCACTGCGGAAACTCAGAGAATTATGAGGAACTGTTCTGAACACTAATATTCCAACAAACTGGAGAACTTGAAAGAAACATCTAACTTTCTAGATACATATAAAACACTAACATTGAGCCAAAAGACAGAGACCTCGATAAGGATAAGCACACATGGAAATTGAGGCAGCAATAAAGTCTCTATCCATAAAGTAAAGTCCAGGTCCCGATGGATTCATGGTAGAATTTTTTTCAAAACTTCAAAGAAGAGCTAACTCCAATGCTTCTCAAACTGTTCCATGAAATTGAGAGAAAAAGAACACTGCCAACTCATTTTTGGAAGCTAGCATCACTCTGATACCAAGACCAGGCAAAGACTTAACCAGGAAATGAAATTATAAACTAATCCCCTTGACAAGTATAGATGCAAAAGTCCTCAATAAGATTCTGGCAAACAGAATCCAGTAAAGTAATCAGAACTATTATGTACCATGATCAAATGGGTTCCATTCCTAGGATGTATGGTTGGATTGACATATATAAATTAATTAATGTAATACACCATTTTAATAAAAGCAGGAACAAAAAACCACATGATCGTCTCAATTGATGAAGAAAAGGCCTTAGACAAAATACAACATCCATTCATAATTAAAAAAAAAAACTTGAGGAAAATAGGTATAGAAGGGCCTTACCTCAAACCCGTAGAAGCCATATATGCCAAACTACTGCAAATATCATAGTAAATGGGGAGAAATGGAAAGCATTTCCCCTTAAATCAGGAACACAACAAGATTATCCACTTCTACCACTCGTATTCAACATAGTCCTCAAAACCTTTGCCAGAGTAATCAGGCAACAGAGTGAAATAAAGGGAATATATATTGGAAAGGAGGAAGTTAAATTATCCTTATTTGCAGATGCTATGATTGTCTACATAGAAGACCCCAAAAACTCCACCATGAAACTCTTAGAAATAATAAACAAATGCCGACAAGTTGCAGGATACAAAATCAATACTAAAAAATCAATAGCATTCATCTACATTAACAATTAACTCACTGAAAAAGAGTTCAGAAGCATAATTCCATTCTCAATAGCCCATCAAAAAATTTAATACCTAGGAGTAAACCTACCCAAGGAAGTGAAGGACCTCCACAAAGAAAAACATATTATACTGAAGAAAGAAATTGAAGGAAACACTAGAAAATAGAAAGACATCCCCTGCTCTTGGATAGGCAGAATTAATACAGTCAAAATGACTATATTACTAAAGCTGATACACAAATTCAATGCAATTCCTATAAAAATACCAAGAACTTTTTTCATAGAACTTGAAAAAGTAATTCTTGCATTCATATGGAACCAAAAGAGACCTCTTAGAATAGCCCAAAAAATACTGAATAACAACACAAAAGCAGGTGACATTATGATTCCAGACATCAAGGTATATTACGAAGCAACAGTAATAAAAACCATATGGTACTGGGACAAAACAGGCAAGTTAACCAATGGAACAGAACTGAAGATTCAGAGACTAACCGCAGCTACCTGATCTTTGATAAGGGTCCAAAAGCACACACTGGAAAAAGGACAGCCTCTTCAACAAACGGTGCTGGGGAAACTGTACAACCACACTCAGAAGAATGAATCTAGACACACATCTCTCACTGTGCACTAAAACTAAATCAAAGTGAATCAAAGACCTAGCTATTAACCCCCCCCCCCAAAAAAAAAAAACCTGTACCTTCTGGAAGTTAAATTAGGCAAAAATCTAAAAGATACAGGCATTGGCAAGGACTTTCAAATTCAAAGACCCAATCGGAAAATGGGCAACAGAAATGAATAGGCAGTTCTCAGATGAATAAGTTCAAATGGCCAGTAAATACATGAAAAGATGTTCAACATTCTTAGCCATTAAAGAAATGCAAATCAAAACATTACTAAGGTATCATTTAAGCCCATAGAGAATGGCATATATCAAGAATTTGAACAGCAATCAACTCTGGCAAGGCTGTGGGGGGAGCAGGAACCACCTTACACTGGTGGTATAAAGTGATACAACCACTGTAAAGTGTAGTATAAAGGCTTCTCAAGAGGCTGAAAATAAATCCCCTTCAATCCAGCCATACCTCTTCTGGGAATCTTCCCAAAAGAGATAAAAGCATAATATAAAAGACATACATGTATACCCATGTCCATAACAGCACACCCAACAATAGCTAAAATGTGAGGACACCAAACTACCCATCAAGAGACCAATGGGAACAAAAACTGAATACTACTCATCTGTAAAGACAGATAGTTTCAGGCTTTTGTAGGAAAATGGACGCATTTGAGACCAACATGCTCAGTGAAGTGAGACAGACACAGAAGGTTAAATATCAAATGGTTTCCCTAATATGAGAAACCTAGAACACAGTTGGTGGGAATTAGGAGAGAGGACAAGGGGGAGGAGGAGGTGGTGTGATTTTGACATGATATTTGTGTGTACAAAATACTCTAGCTCTATGTAAACATTAGCTATTGCCTATATACATATTAATACTGCGGGGGAAAGGAAGTTTAAGGAGGGAAACATTACTCAAGGAGGGACAGGCGTTGATGAAGAGGGGATTTTTATAAGTATGTATATATACATACCTTTTGCACTTATACACACAAGCAATATGTGAGTCAATTTCTTAATACCTCATGGAGCAATTCTGAGGTACACTCTACAGCACATCCTACAGGATTCCCAGTAGATTGAACACTGGATCCTCTCAATTACTCAATTATTATGTACGCTGGCTTATTTCCTTTCTCTGCCTCAATTTCCCCACTCATTCTCTTTTATAGCCAGGAAAACTGCCTAAATAAACTACCTACATCCAATCTTTCCCAATGGTCTTTAAGAGAACGTAGGCCGAAACATGAGCTAGTTCGTCAGTCAAGAATTTTCCTCCCCTACAGAAAGACGGGGAAGAGGAAAGGAGGAAAAAAAGCTGCCGGGAAAATTGTACAGCCACACGCAGAAGGATGAATCTAGACAGTGCTACCTGGTTTTCAAAAATCTCTAGGAGAAAGTCTTGTCCAGGGTTGAAAGACTATCTAGGAAGAATATTCCTAAAGAGGTAAATATCTGATTAACCTGTCTCTAAACTGACTAGCATAGTCCAGCCCAGAGATTGAGAGAGAGAGAGAGAGAGAGAGAGAGAGAGAGAGAGAGAGATTCACTGTTGTTCCTGAGGAGAGTACTGAATAAAGAGCCAGAGATGAATGAACCCCTCCTTGGATACATGACCCCTCCTCTCTGATTCTTAGATAATCTAGGCCATCTCTTGGCCTTAAGGTTTTCTCTAACAACCTTAGGGCCTTTTGTTTATTTACTTCTTCCTATTTGTAGGTGTGTGCAGAAGGAATGCAGGAGGCGGAGACAGCAATTAAGTCCTAGTCCTGATTTTCAGATAATTAGCTTAGGCAAGAAAGTTAAGTTGCTTTTATCCACTAGGGCAACCTTCACGTTGGTTAATGCAGAGGCATCCTTTTAACATCGCTGAGTGAAGGACAGGGTTGCCTCACACAGGTTAATTAATGCATTCAAGATACTGTTGCTCAGTTATTTCTCCTTTGCAGCCCAGCTGGTTAGGAAATAGCATTTTTTTTCAGACTGACGGTGTCCATCAGAAAAGCATGAGAACCGTTTCTCCCGTAGGAAAAAAACGAGGGAGCAGGTGCGCCAGGCCCCGGCACTGCACTCTTGGACCCCCAGGGTCGCGCAGCTGTGGCTGTAGGACTCGGGGAAGCAATTCTCAGTCTGATTCTGTTTCTCTTGCTAAGCATCAAGGCTGTTACCAAAAGCCTGTTCATTTTCTTTGTAACACTTACTATTTTTTTAGTTAAATTTGCTTCTTCTCTGTCTCAGCCATTAGAATCTGAGGTTCAGTTCATGACTATGAAAAAAATCTCAGCTGAGGAATCTTCACTATCAAGCCCGGAGTGCCTGACACTTGGCTGCCTGGCACATGTGTGCTGAAAAAATGTTTTAATAAATGATCTCCTCCAGAGAGAAAAGAGATGTAGAGATGGGAAGAGACAGGAGAAAGGGAGGGTATGGAGGTAAAAATGATCAAGATGTGATGTGTACATGCACCAATCCCCCTAGGTGAATGCAATCGTTACAAATATATACTAACAAAAATAATAATTGTGAGTTAGAAGGAGAAAAATAAGCCCCTTCTAACCCTCTCTACCAAAAAAGTATAGCTTATGCCTTCTTCCAGCGCTCGCTCACTAAGACATTAATGGCTGTCAACAAGATCATGTCTCCCCCATATTGCATTTGGTCACTGGGCACCTCCACATAAATGGAATATGTTATATGAAACCTCAGAGGCAAGAAGAACGGGGAGATTCTCCTCCGGGTACATCCCACGGTGCTCCTAGCGGGTGGGGAAGGAAAGTCCCATTCCACGTTAACGCCACTCCAGTCAGCTCGCGCACGAGCCGGGGCCTTCTTCAGGCCGCTCATCTTCAGCCGATGGATTGGCCAGCTGTTAAACTAATTTGTTACCCTGTTGAGTCTAATAGAGATGAGAGTCACACAGCCCCTTTAACAGGCTTTTGGGGTCCCTCTTGCTCCCCCAAATGCTCTCAAAAGCTGCTCACTTCCCAGGTTCTCAGTGGAGCACAGCGTTTCAGTACTCTCCTGCATATCAGAGCTTGCTTCTTCAACACAAAAGAGTAATTTCAATATTTTTGCTAAATGAGGAATATTTTGGGACGCAGTGAGAATTAGTGAGAATGTAGTGATGCACTTGACACCAGGGGGAAAATAGGGAACTTTTAATTCAGCTACAAGTCTAACAGCGTCTGAAATCCACAGCTAGCAGCGCCAGGCACCCAGTACATAACCAAGGTGCACAGCCTGTGATTATCAACTGAGGAAATTGAGAGGTATCATTTCAGCCTCAGTGTGCACGTGTCTGCAAGTGCACAGCTGACATGTCTAATTATAGGGCCTTGTCTATGGGCTATAAGCTCAAGGCTCAAACACTACTACCAATTTCCTCCTAGTGAAGCCAATTGCTATGATGTTCTGTAGACCAGAAAGATAAAAGTTCAAGTCAATTTTTTTTCTAATTGTGAATGGCCTACGATTTTTAATTGGGACAGAAAAAAATTAGAAAACTCCTCACAATAGTTGCAATTCAATTATACTGAGGTCCTATCTATCACATCAGTAATGACAAATGTTCCATCTTTCATCATGTAACAGAGAGGTCTGTAGACTTGTTCTTCGAGTTGTCCCTTGATGCCGGCAAAATAACGGAGTTCTACCCCAGTACTTTGTGCCCAGCTCTTCAACTAATATTAAACTTGGGCTTCAGGGGAATTGTAGCCATTGAAAACAATGGGTAAAATCTTGGGGGAAAATTTCCGATGCATACAGACCTCCTACAAACAGGAAGTGGGTCTTTGATTTGTTCGCTGGAAAGCGTTTACTGGGGCCTACCCACATGCTTGTTAATCAAGCTTGCTAAGTGCTGGGAAAGGAAAATGAACTCACCATGGTGCCTGCCTTGTACTGCTGGGAAAAAAGCAAAGACCTCCACAAAGAACAGTAGAGTAAGGTCACAAGTATTGTCACAGAGGTGTGTATATAGTGCAACGAGAACTCAGATGAGGAGACTTGACCTTGAAAGATGAGTCAGAGTTCCCCAGTCACATAAGGCAGCGGTGCAAGTCACTATTGAAGGTTGGTTATTTCTGGACGAAGAAACGATTACCCGGGAAATCCTAGGTACAGCAAGCTGGGTAGCAGAATATGGGAGGGGAAACTTACACTCAAGGCTGCAAAAGTAGGTTGAGACTAAGCTTTGAGACCACGCAAGGCAAGGAGCATTAATCTGGACTCTTTCTTTAATGAGTTGGTAGTGGAGAAGTTAGTAATTGAGGCTCTGTTTCTGATTAATCTCCACGTTTCTAAGTTCTTAACTGCTAAAATTAAAAGTTAACACTATTCATCTTTGTTTCTCATCCAATGTGGTTATCATTTGTTCATTATGTTTCTGGGAATTTACTAATATTAAAAGTCTGACTTAATAAACACTGGTCTACATTACTGACATTGTCCCAAAATTTCCACATAAATCTACGATATTTATTAACTTTCATTGTTTGACATTACTTAGTTTAAGCCAGTCAGCAAATGTGGAAAAACCAAATGTGGAATACATTACTGGCAGGAACTTAAAAGCACATTCCCTATGGACAACAGACAGGCAGTTGTTTTTTTTCCATGATGCTCAGCAATTATAGTCTTGAGCATTTATTTCAGAAAAAGAAAAACCTGTACATAAATGTTTATAGTAACTTCAAAGGAATAGTCCCAAATTGTGAACAACCCAAATGTCTTCAAGGAGGGCAGGATAAATAAACTGTGGCCCATCCATGCCACGGGATACTATTTAGCAAAGAAAAGGAATGAACAAATTACATAAGAAACAGAATAGATTTCAAGGAAGTTACATTAAATGAAAACAAAACAAAAAAGGCAATTTCAAAAACTTAGATACCCTATCATTTCATTTGTATATTCCATTTCATTTAACACTTCCTTTTTTCTCTGTACTGGAAACTGAACTCAGGGCCTTTTATTTTATCTTTTACTTTGAGACAGGATCTTACTAAGTTGCTCAGGCTGGGCTTGAACTTGAAATTCTCCTGCCTTGGCTTCCCAGTTGGGATTATAGATATGTGCCACCGCACCTAATTACCTAACACCTTTTAAGCTACAAAATTAGAAAGATGGAGAACAGATTAGAGATTTCTAGGAGTGAAAGACAGTGAGTAGACCATGAATAAGTAATAGAAGCCTCATGTTAGAACAGTTTCATATCTTATTTGGGGTGGTAGTCACAAATTTCTACATAATGAAATTGAATAAAGCTATATGTACATACAAACATATAAAATTGGTAAAATTGGAATAAGCTCTATGGCTTACATTGACATCAATTCCTTGTTTTGATATTATTCTATAGTTATACGAGATGTTATCACTGGGAGAAACTGGGAGAAGAGTGAGACTTCCTTATCCATCTTTCCCCAACTTTTTGTGATTCTCAATTATCTCAAAATAAAAACTTAAAGGACAGAGAAGGAGCAAGCCCCTACCCCACTGCCAACAGCTCTTTTGCTTACATCACCATGACTCACTCTGCCTTTGGGCTCTTCTCATTCTCTTTCAAAAGTGTATTTTTTTCACCCCATACAACATGACACTTGGATGCTATTCTCTGGACCAATCATGAGTTTGACTCCTGGACAGTGTTTCTAGATTGCCTGGCTCTAGTTTTTTTTACTTGTTTGCTTTGCTCTGTTTGCCTTTTGCTTTTGCTTTCCCTGCATGCCCTCTGCGGGCAGCCTGATCTGTTTGTACCCTTTTCTCGGTCATGTTCTGATATTGCCACACTTTTTACTGTCTGTTCTTAAGACGTAGATATTGGCTGATCCTATCTCCTTGTTCAGCATCCTGAACCTCAAACCCTCTCTGTCTAAAATTAAGTGCATCTTTCTCCGAGAACAAAAGCTTGTATTTTTTACTACCACTCTTACACACCTCTGCAGATAGAACCAAAGTTCTCTAAGGTATTCATAACTGAACCTTGGGCTCAAGTTCTAGAGGACCACCCCTCGTTTATTACATCCAACAACTCACTACTTCCTCCTCTCACACAGCTTCCCCTTCCGGTCTCAGACAGGAGGGCTGGAAATCCGCATCTTCTGCCTGTAACTGGAGCGCTGTCAAAGCCTCACTACTCATCAAACACCTTTCTCTATCGCACGGCCTTCCCTGACCCTCGACACAATCATTCAGGAACACAAATTGAATTCAAGCTTTGCCTCGTGGTCTTCGTTACAAATGCTAACAGCATATTTTCATTGTTGTAAATTCAAGCTTATTAATTACTTCCATCATGGTTTAATGGTTCGCATGATTTTGGCTGTGGACAGTAGAGCATTTAGAGAGGCAGCTGCTATAATTCAGAACAGGAAGATTACTTACTTATTCATCATTTCTTTGAATATTTTTAAAATTTAATTAAAATATATGTACTAGGTTCACCTGCAATTTATTCTGCTTTACGATATAACACAAGACTCCATCTCAATTTTTTTCTTTTCCAAGTGATTGGCCAGTGATCAACACATCATTCATCGAATGATTCATTTTTATTAATTTGAAACAAAACATATAGGTGACAAGTGTGCATAGAAATCCATCCCCTTGGGCCTCCTTTGAATCTCCCTATTCCTATAACATACCACATTATGTTTCAATTATTATAGCTTTAGAGTACATTTTGTCACTTCTAGAAAAGTCTGTTCTTCCTTGTTCTTCTTATGAAATGCCTTCACTAGTCTCATATATATTCACATGAATTTTAATAAAATTTAGTAAAGTAAAAATCTTCTTTGTATTTATTAATATTACATTAAAGAATGAAGTAGAGAAAAGTGATCTTTGTAACCTGTAATATTCTTGTTCTGGAAGTGGACTAGTCTTTTCATTTACCTGAATCAGGTCACATGTCTCTTAGAATATGTCCGCATTGGGATACAAGTTTCTTGAGTACAGGGATTTTTGATTGGCTTTCTGTTGAATTCCCAGCACCCAGATTACTGCCTGGCATATAGGAGAAGCTCAAACCTATTTGTTGAAAAGCTTTTAAAATTTATACATGAAATATTTTATTACTTAGGGTTTCCATCCAGGACAATGAATGTGATAATAGATAACAGAAGGAAAATACGAAAGAGTTACATGTGTGTTCAGTGGTAGAATAGAGGAATAATAAATTCAGGCTGGGACATCCTAAGTTTAAGGCCCCTAAAGAATAGCTAAATGAAGATGTACTTTGGCACTCAATAGCAGATAGGTAGATCAAATCCAGGAAAATCTAATAGCAAAGATATCTTCTTAAGTGTTGAATTATTTTATAAGTAAAAATTAGCAGGTAAGGTAAATTAGCAGGAAACAGGTAAGATACAATTTTAAGATGGAAAC
This sequence comes from Ctenodactylus gundi, assembly GCA_004027205.1. Taxonomy (NCBI): domain Eukaryota; kingdom Metazoa; phylum Chordata; class Mammalia; order Rodentia; family Ctenodactylidae; genus Ctenodactylus; species Ctenodactylus gundi. The sequence goes on from PVKB01001589.1 coordinate 219,754, forward strand.
ATTCCTGATATATATATATATAGGTCTAGAAATAATTACAGAAAAAGGCAAATGCAGAGACTGATTGAACACTTATTGTGTTCTTTATGGCACAGAGAAAACTGACGTATATAGAGTTAGTACGTGAAGGTAAAACATCATGTACATATGTGAAATATGTATATATGTATGCATTTAGGTACATATATGTATACAAGTACTTATATATTAATATATCTGAGCATTGAATCTATACCAAGTCAGAGTACAACCAAGGAAATACCAGGGTCACTTCAGCAACTCAAGACACAAAGATCATTTCTTAACTTGGCCAAGAAGAAATTTCATAGGTAAAAAATCCTCCAAAAGAAAAAGGTAGACATTTTTATAGTCGGCTGTCATCTTCATCACCAAAAAGGACCTATCAGTTTCAATGTAATTGTCCAAGTCTCTCCATAAGATAATGCTTTGTTGTGGTCATTTACCTCAACTGCGTCACTCATTTATTACTCTACTCCTTTCCCCTCCACACTTTGCTTCTGCCTCTCAGATTTGATCTTCTGGACTTGATGACTGGCTCCTCTCAGCTGTGGCTTCACTTCTCCCCACCCCCAGGCACCTTCAGCTGGTAAGGCTTGGTCACAACCTATTCTTAAACCACCTCTGCTCCCCTGAAAAGATTAGAGCAGAAGTTCACTAGAGCTTGATTTTTGAGAGGGAATAGAATTTTAAAGAATGAAAGAAAAGAGAACTAGGGCCATCTTTCCCAAAGCAAGTGTGTCAAATTTCATATTTTATTGTCTCACCAAAGTCTAAAGTCTTAGCAACCTAGGACAATTTCAAGGTATCAATACTTCTTCCCAACACACAAAGTCCTAAAGCGGGGCATTGTCATATAAAATATAGATGAGCTTGCAACAGCATAAGCTCCTTGGGGATGTAGATACTTTAATTCCCTGCATCTAGAACAATATTTGTTACCTAGTAGGTACTCTACTCAGCAAATATTTGTGGCATTAGTAAGCTCAAAAAAGTACTTTGTTGTTATGCTGTGCAGGTGTGTGCAAATTGCATCTCTGCTTTGAAGACAAGCCAAACAGCAAAGAATTCGTTGGAAATATCTACTCCAGTGGCCAAACAGTGCTTTGTTTAACAAAAGGCACTGGACTAAGAGTCAAAACCCAAGCTTTAAATTTATGGTGAAAGGCATGCCTTTTTCACTTTAGATGCAATTTTCTTATTTATAAAACAACGGTAATACCCTTTTTAGGATCCTTGTGATGATCAAATGAATATATGTGAAATTCCTTCTAAATGAAATTCTCTAAAATACTAAGGAATCTTTAGAAATCTGGGGGGCTTCCAACAGCTGTGGCTGTGCATAGTCCCCAGCAGGATGACAGCTCTAGCTATCCTTTAGCGATTCTTCTCAAGACATTTGCCCCACATGATATGAAATGGTTAATACTTACTCTGCAAATAAATCTTTCAAGCTCATAGGGAAAGATAAATGTGCTAGTAGAAAAACAGAGCAATGAGCTCTAAGAAAAAAATTACTAACAGCTGTGCGCAGAAATGTTCAACCTGTGACAATTACTTCTTGTCTGTAATGCTTGTAGATCTTAAGCAGGAATGTCATTCCACAGAGGATGTCCCCCACCCGTGACTGTGTTCCTGACTTAGGATGCCAGCCTCTTCCTCAGTTCCCTGCAATGGTATTCTCTGGGTAGTCTTAAAGTGTATGGCACAAAAGTAAAGCACCAGGATGTTAGAACAGATCCTGCTATGTGGAAAGACAAACCCAACATGAGAAACAAGACCCTTGGGTGACAGAGACTTTCAAACTTTCAACTCAAGGGAGGCAATGCATCACGGGGAAGCAGGAAATCTCTGCTCCTCACTAACTCCAAAGTCTTACGTAAGATTCAAACTCCCAGCCTTTCAATTTCCCCACTTATAAAATGGGGTTCACAATAGCACCTGGCTCACAAGGCTGTGATAAAAGCTAATTGAAATCATATATATATATATATATATATATAAAATATAGCACAGTGTCAGGCAGATGACAAGCTTTCAACAAATGTTAGCTCTTGTCTTTAGTATCATTATTAATTTCTATAACCTAACTGCATAATGTTATTGTGAGTAATAGATTTGATAACAGACATATACACAGTGCCGCAGGATCGTGTGAGAGAAAGAGTGTAACCCTAATTGCAAAATGGGAATGAGGGCATGGACCTGGAAAATGTTACGAAGACAGTCCAAGTTGAAACAGGCTGTGAGGAATGAATGGGGACTTAGCAAAGAGAACAGAAGGACAAAGAGAAGCTTGCTCACGTCACGTGAGCAAAGAGTAGACCACGCAAGAGAACAACCATAGAACTGCAAGTGGCGGAGCCCTAAGTAGCTACAAGCAGTAACAATAGAAACCAAACCCAGACATACTGTCTACAGAGTCTGATTTACTGCTAGGCTACACCTGTGGCACAGAGCAAACAGCAGCCTGAATGGAGAGCCAAAAAACCGAGTTACAAACAGAATTTGGACTGAGTAGCTGAATATGTACCAGAACAAGTCATTGCAACCTCTACTCGAGCTTCCGCATTTGGAACATGGAGGCCAGGAGAAAACGAAGGCTGGAGTGCAAAGAGCACCATCTTCTTCAAATAATTCTTGTCATACCTTAAGACACAATATGACAACTAGTACACAAAGCAGTATCTTCAGAAATGTACTTTTTTTTAACACACTCCCACAAAGTTTTATGGGACCCCTTAGTCACACAATTCACCCAGAAAAGTACATTTCCAGTCAAAGTAGGAGCCATGAACATTCGGTAGAGAGCATTCTGGGTGTAACATGACACCTCCTGTTTACAGAACTATCTTGGTTGCCACTGAGGGACCTTTCATTTTCCCCTTATTTGCCCATGCTGGCAGGAAATTTGTTTTCAAAAAGGACACGTAAACTATGTGGAGGAGGTGTTTGAGGGTGTAGGTAGTTAGCCTGTAGACCTTATTCCAAACTCTTAATCTGTTTAATAGCTTTGCTTGCTTAGGTAAATCAACAAATCTCGCTGTCAGTTACTCTATTTATAAAAGAAGATATAATTCCTTATAGGGCCAGTGTGAGAATTAGATGAGATGTTGTATATCACGGAATTGGTGCTACACTTGATGTCTAACACACACTTAATAACTCACAGTTCACAGCTTAAAATTAAAAAGAAGCCAGTTCTTCTCTCCTGTAGAGAACTAACCCCAGGCAGAAAGTGTGTTGTTTTCTCTAAATCAAAAGGTTCAAAACTTACACTTTTCTCCCAAAACCGACCCTTCCTCCTGTGTTCTCTCCTAGCCACCTGGTGGCTCACTTCAGAAATCCAACAACAGACCTAGAGACTGTCCTCTTACCTCACCTGGGCGCACTCTGAGACACCTTCATGCAGTCAACGGTGCTGCGGCTCCCACCTTACCAGCACCTGAGGATCCACCCCTCCCTCCCCGTCCCACCCTGATGAGATTACAGTTCGCAGCTTCCCTCCTGAACCTCCCTTGGCCACTTCTAGCCAGGCTTCTCTACAGACTTTCCCTAAGGTGATTATTCTCAAAATGAATTTGAAACATCTTCCTAACTTACAACTTTAGAACCTCTCACAGCTTCTGGAACCAAGTTTCACTCATTAGCTGAGCCCCAGAGGCCCTTTACGGCAAGACTTTGCTTTTGGCTTTACCTTCAACCCTGCTAGTTTCCTGACATGTTTCACTCAATTCTCACAATTCTAGGGCTTTTATCTTTCTTGATTCTCTATCTTCTGGAACCTCCTACTCCTTTTTTTTTTTTCAGCGAGTCCTCATTCTTTAGAAGTACACACAATGTCACCTTCCTCAGTCAACCCTAGCTTGTCTTGGCTGCCTTCTAGTTTAAATTTCCACCCTGTTGCTGTCTCTCTGCCTAGGCTGAAAGCTCCTCGAGTGTGGCAGCTTTCTGTCCTTGTCTGCTCTGGTATCCCTAGCTCCTGACAGTGGTAGACACACAGCAAGTGCTCAGTACCTGCTGTCTCAGTGAATGACTGATATTTTCCTAAATGACTCCAGAGTTAGAAACCCAGCAGGAAGATGCCTGCATAGTTCACACACACAGTTGTTTTAGCCAGTCCTCTTCCACATTAACCTGCCTGGGGAGAATCAGACATATGACAAGCTATTATTACTACTACATTCAGACATCTCACCTGGACCACTGAGCTAGGTATGAAAAATTTCCCTCCCAAGACCAGCAGTCATTCATTCCTCAAGCCAGCCTGATACCACTTCTTAATGTACAATCACAGGTAACTCTGGAGACCCAAGGCTTAACTATCAAGGCACATTTGTTGATCTGTCCTGGATGAGACCTAGGTTTTATTCACCTTTGTATCCTCAACAATGCCTTATGTGAGAGTACCGACTTGAATCTTGGGAAGACTGGAATTCTGAATGATCTGAACTTAAGACTCCATCTCATGTATTTTGAATGGTTTCCTTTATTATTCACAGTATCCCTTTATTAATATTTGTAATCGAAGAACCTACCAAGGTATAATTCCTATAGTAAACCCTAAACAAACTGAATTGCGCTGAATTGAGAAATTCAGCCACTGAATAAATTGGTCACAAGACAAACATACGGTGTGTTGCTTATGGTAAGAGCCACTTTACCCTCGAAAAGATGTAATCGTAAGATTCTCTCCTAATATTGATAATTTACCCCTTTCCATCAATCCTTGGGTCCTTAGGGAAAGAGGATCTTGACAGTGGATTGTGGCATCTTCCACCTCCTATGCATAAGGATGTACATGTGAGGATCGGTGTGTGTGAATAAGTGTGTGCACCAAAGCATGTACAGATTAAAACTTACACTTGAATCTATATGGTCAAACTGATACTCTGGAATATCCCCTGGCGTCCTTTCTCCAGTTGCGTGTCCTTGATGGGGACCACTTAGTGTACTAAACTGCCACCTAACCAGGGGTCGAGGTGTTGCGACAGTAATTATCAGGGAATCATCTTCTCTGAACTTTCCTTTTCCCATCTCTAAACAAAGATACGGCATACAGTTGTTGCAAAAAACAAATAAGGTCTCAGAAGCAAAGGTGATTTGAAAACTATGACATATTTTACATGCTTCTGAGATTTCACATTGTTCCCTGTGTGTATAAGTTAGCAGTCCTTGGTCTGACCGCACCTGGCCCCACTGGGAGACAGCTCATTGCTTCCCTAAGTCTGCCTCTCTCTCACAAGAAGCTTCGAGAACAGTGGGTGGGTATGCTAGAATAGCTCAGGGTCATTTTCTGTTTGTGTGAGGCTTCTGCCCTGTGGCCCCTGGTTGTACTCTGGGATGTGCTTATGCAGCCCTGGTTTGTTTCCATGGGGACAGGAAGCTCTGCTTCTCTTCAAGCCTAAGCTAATGGTTTTCATCAAATCCTATTTCCTCTGAGACAAGTAAAAACGCTACAGTGCTTCCAAGAATACTTTGTCTTCAAATATGAAGTTGATAAATACACCTCACAGCTTTTCTTCCACCAATACTGGGACCCCTAGGACGAGTCATTTTCACATGTGATTCTCAGGGGGTCATGAACACCTTCCACCTCCCATCCAGACTCTCTTCCTCACTTGACTAATGTAGAGGCCATGTGTGTTTCACCCACCTTCCTTCAATCACTGTCTCTCTGCTCTTGGAATAACCTTGGCATGTAACATTTAAATCATTTGCAAGTCACAGGAAATCTGTTTCCTGGGGATAAAGCTACTTCCCCAACAGATTCAAAGTAAAAATCTCAAGCAAAGCACCACTCCAAGGAGCAAACTTGTATCCTCTCCAGAGACATGAGAGAACAGAACAGGTAAACGAGAAAGCTCATGGTCCCTCAGTGCACAGACCAGCTGCTGCCAAGACTTTTGCAGACACTGGTGTAAGCCTCAAATCTAGGAAAAGATGTGGAGCATCAGAATATGAAAAAGCAACTATGACAGAAGTATTTTGGTCCCAACCTATAAGGCTCCTACTTAGAACACTGTTTCAAATGTCTGAATTTACTCACACCACTTGTTCCTATTATTGCTACCTTCTAGATTCCTCCCAAAGTGCTAAGGAGGAATCCACCACTCCAGCGTCGTGACATCTCTTAACCTGATGAAATTGTGTCCCAACCAGAGAGGAGTTGATGGCCCACTGCTGACTCAAGCTAAACCTCCACAGACTGCTAGCAGATGACAGCCACCTGAACCTACCAGATGGAAGACACAACTGTTACTATTGCCAAAGGGCATAAGTGGCTCAAGAGAGTCAAGGGCTACTCCATGCCATACCCTGGGCTAAGTCTTTCTATGTGAAAGAGACTTGCCACCCAACTTAGAGAGAAAGAAACATGCTCAGAATCACCCGTCCAAGGCACCTCACAAGTCAGAGGCTGCTGACTGTGTTAGGCGTCTCACCCATGAATGACACACTAAAGACCTTGCTTCGACCGGTGTGCCAGTATTTCACATCAAGAGGAAGGTGTGGAGATTTGGAGAGACAACTCCAAGCTAGACAGCATCCATGTGATCAGACACATGATGCTGTCTCGCGAAGCTGGGCTCTGTCCCATTTCCAGCTCTTTTAAGACATACCTTGAAACCAAATTGGAGTCTTATCTGGAACACCAATGACTTTTGCTGGCACAGCATCTATTTTTCTCTCTCCTTAAATAGTAAGAATCTGTCTTGAATTTTCTAAACTGAAATATGAACACACTTAGGAAATAAGGAGAAAGAACATCAGAATAAGTCACACAAACTGGACAAGATGTCCTCCATGGATACTCAACACGGGTGTCCCACCTGGCTTGGCCTGGGCCGCACCAGGTGAGCAGGAATCAAGTTCGGCCACATATACGATATATAATACTTTTAATGTATATAAATAATGAAAATGTCTCTATTTTAATAGTTTTATAATACCACAATAAAATAAGTCCAGATTTAATATAAAATAAGAAGACTTACATGCCTGCTTGATAGTGGTGACTATCCCCACAGGCACATGCATGTGTAGGGAGGTTGAACTACTATTGTCAGTAATCGCTGCATTGCGCTTGCCAGTTGTGCAAGTGCATGTCATGTATGATATAAGTGAGTTTTGATGTGGTAGGCGCAGAGGGTGGAGCTAGTGTGGCACTGCAACCTCACCTACACAGGATTCCAATGTTGCCTGTGTAGTCCACACTTGAGCATAGCACAGTCAAGTTGTGAAAAATACCCCTAAAATCATGATTATGTTAAAAATTTAGGATTTTGTGGGGGTGCCTCACGTGTGACCTGCGGACCATGGCTGAATGTGCTTCATCAGGAAAGTTTTTGCTCCAGAGCAACACAACTGAGTTACAAAGAAAATATCACAGAAAATATTCATAATCTCATAATGTTTTAAGAAACATTGTATTAGGCCACAGTGAAGGCTGTCTTGGGCCACATGTGCCCTGTGGACCATGGGTTGGACAAGAATGACATAAGAAAAAAGATGTTAGTTGTCAAGTCTCTCCTATGTAAAGTCACTACAGAAACATGATGGAGCTGTAGGTATAAGCTAACATGATGGAGCTGTAGGTATAGCTGGGTGTGGAGTTATCTAGAGCGGCAGTTGGCCATGATGAAGGATGCTCATTGGGCAAGTACACACGTAAATTTCATTACATGGTAAGGTTCTCCACTCAAGACACATATGATTAAGAATCTCTCCATAGTGTTTCCCATTTCTTCATTATAAACATTTCACATATTATCATCAAAGAATCTTAGAGTCACATGGCTGGACTTATATGGGTGTTTTCCCCTCACGTCTCCTGATTCTGGCCTTTCCCAGGTCCAACCCCTTCCCCGTTGATCGGCAAATGTTCTTACAGATTCCTTTTACCTATACTTCTGTGTGCAATATTTTTACTGTAAAGTTTGAATTTCTGTGTTCTTAAAGTAATGAGTGTAGAGTTTTAAAAGTCAAATAACTTTGAAAGATTTAAAATAAAAAAATAGCAACCCCGTTTCACCTCCCTTAACCCCTGAATCTCATTCCCCAGAGGCAATCACATTCAACTCCTCTATAATTCCCTTCTGCTATTCATTTTCAAATCTCTAAATATTATGCTGAAAACAGTCTATTTCTTTATATTTCAATTTTAGATACTGCTTAATGGCTTTCTTTCTGTAGGATTTTAGTCATTGATACCTCCTTCCCGCCTCATACTTAACCTCCCCCATCTGATCAAGGCAATTACAGAACCCTAAGGGGCAACTGCAGCATTGGCAATGAAGACCCAGCTGACAGCTGAGCTACTGTGGGGTGATATCTAAGATGGCGCCTACCGGAAATCCTGGGGGCGGCCACCTCGGGTGTTTACCAAGGAAGATGATTGGGCCAAGCTCTTTCTGCCCTGGTGGACTGCGCATGATCCCAATACTACTGGTACGAGTGCCTGGCACCTGTCTGCATGGACATCCGCTGATTGGCTTAGTGCCCGCTTACATAGACACCACGTCCAATCTCCTGCTCTCCCCTCCTTGCCACGTTCTCCCTCTACCCCATATAAGCTTCTGTACTTCCTGAATAAAGTGAGTTCCTGCTTCGACAGACTCCCGGCTGGGTCTGGTACTCTTGGGATGAGGGGGCCCAGCCGCGTGCTCACCTTTCCTCTCCTCCAGCCCTTGTGTGGTGGTAAGACCCCCACAAGCTACCCAGGGGACTTGCTATACTTATGTATCTTTATTGTAAACACATTTGCATTTTGTAAAATTAAACAGTTTGGGAAGGTATACAAATACACACACACACACACATACACACACACACACACACACACACACCCCAGACAGTTCTAACAAAACCATTATACTCTTTTGGATACAATACATCAGAGAACCTATGTCTCATTTTTTTCTTTAAAAATCTTTTGTATCCCTCTGTGATCCTGTTCAAATCTGATTTCAATATCCTCTAAGATACTGATAGATATCACCGTAGACTTCCCTTCACCGTTATCCTGTGCTGTGACTTTCCCCCTTTTCAAATCCCTTCTTTCTCTGAGTATTATGTCTTTATTAATTACTTCCTTATTTTTAGTGACTCATGTTCTTCAGTAATGTCTTCAGAAAGGGTGCTGAAAATATTGCTATTCTGTACTTGGTACTTTGGCTGGGTATAGAATTTGATCCAGAAAATGATTTTCCTTCTGAAATTTCAGAAATTTCTACATTGGTTTCTAACTCATAGCATTGCCATTGAGATACTTGGCATCACCCTAATTCTTGGTAGGTAGACTTTTTACCCTCTTGCCAATTGCTGGAAGATTTCAGACTATTATTTACTCTGATATTCTGAAATTTATGATGATTCATCTTGCTGTGCTTTTTTATTAGCTGTGCTGGGTGTTCTATGGGCATTTTCTTTTTTCCTTCCCTTCTCCCCGATCCCCCAGCAATACTGTAGACTAAACCCAGGGCCTTGGCCCTGAGCTACATTTCCAGCCTTTTAATTTTTCCTTTCCTTTTTTGAAACACGATCTCACTAAATCACTAAGTTACCCAGGTTGAGCTCAAATCTGTAATCCTCCTGCCTTATCCCCCGCAGTGCTAGGATTGCAGGCATGCGCTCCCATGCTTGGCATCAGTTGCCAATTTGCATAGTTAATGAATAAACTCACTTCTTATCAACTTACTGCACAAACTGTCATCGTAATCTGTGCTTTTATGTGAATGTATTTTTATAAACTGTATGTTGTGTATGCATGCATTTTTATAATATTTATGTGAATTGCAATGTATCACATTGCTTCCTTGTTTGCACTCAACTCTCTTCTTAAGCTAGCCTGGGATTTATGCGTACACAGTATCATCTGTTGCTCCTTACTCCTGTACATATGCCATGGTATGCATCCAACATTTTACCTATCCGATCTCCCTGTTATGGACACACGGGACTCCTCCGGCACCCTACCGCCAAGAAACAATGCTGTAAAGAACGCCCTTGCACATGTCTCAACACATCTTTCAACCTGGCAACCTGAGTCTTTTGGTTCTGGCTGGATTTTTCTTTCTTTCCTTCTTTGTTTCTTTTTCTCATTCTTTCTTTCTCTGCAATCTCAAAGGTTGAGGATCTCTAAATATGTGTTGTGACTTAAGAACAAAGCATAAAATCTTATTTAAAATTGTATGCATGGTTGGGGCTTGAGGAGTGGTGAGTGTAGTGGGTTGAAATGTAACTCTCAGAAACCAACGTTCATGTCCCAATTCCTAGAACTCCTGAATATCTCACAGTTGTGGTTTTTGTTGTTAATTTCTTCTTCCCACTTCCCAGGTCTCTTTACAGGTTTCCAATTAAATTTTAGCATTGCATCAATCCTATTTCTTTCCTTCTACTTCTGAGATGCTTTCTCAACTTTACATTTGATCATTTATTATCTTTTTGTTATTACATTTCTATACAATACCTTTACATTGATTACATCTTGTGTTAATTTCCATAAGGTCTTAACTTCCAAATCCTGTATAGTAAACTGTTATTTTATATATGAAACTGTTTTTCTATCTCTGCTAATGTCAACTAGAGTTTTTAAAATTGTCTGCTACTCCTTGCATTGTTTACATTCCCTCAGGTTTCTTTCTTTTCTATTTATTATATTGGTTTTTCCTGGTTGGCTAGCTGGCTGGCTCTTTCTTTCTTTGTATTCTCACCTGTTGATCTCTAATTATGTGTTGTGATTTAAGAACAAATTACAAAAGCTTACTGGAAACAGTATGCATGGTTGGGGCTTGAGGAGTGGTGAGTATAGTGGGTTGAAAGGTACTCCCAGAAAAGAATGTTCCAGTTCCTAGAACTCCTGAATATCACCTAATTTGGAAAAAGGATCTTTGCAAAGATAATTAAGGATATTCAGATTTTTAAAGAAACACTCTGGATTATCCAATGGCCCTAAGTCTAATGGCATGTGTCCTATAAGAGTGAGGCAGAGGAGGGAGACCACGCAGACACAGGACAGGAAGAAGCACAGCGATCACAGAGGTAGGAACTAGAGAGATGTAGCTATCAGCCCAGGAATGTGAAGGGGTCCTAGAAGTTAGAAGAGCAAAATAAGCAGATTATCCCCTTGGATTCTGGAGACAGCACAGGCTTGCCAGATTTTGAACCTTCCAGAACTGGAAAAGAGTAAAATTTCTCTCCCAGTCTTCAGCTTCTTACTTTGTGGCAATTTGTTACAGCAGACATAGGAAACCAATACAGTGAGCCTCACAGGAGGTGCGGAGGTAGGGACCCATTTCTCTGGTCTCCTCCAAACATCAGTACAAGTAGATCTTATATCAGGACTGTTTTCCTGCAGAAGAATCCTCTAAACTTCTATGAGATTGCTGCACTTCTAAGAAAGCAGAAGCAGGCTAGAGTGCTGAGATTCAGTTTGTGGACTTTCTTGTAACCTCTTATTTCATTACTATGTGACCATTCCAAATGTCTTGATTCAATCCTCGGTGGTGAACAGGTCTCCTAACCGGCCCAGGCATGAGCGAGGAGTCAGAAACTTCACAGCATTTTGTGGGGACTGGGACATAAGGCAGAGCAGGGGTAAGGATTTCCAACCAAGCTTCCTAACTTATAGTATTCTCAGGGATACCTGGCATCTCTAGGTTTTGAGACCTTTTTTGTGTTTTGCAGGGCAATCAACTTGCTTTTTAAATTGGTTTCCCTATAAATTGTCATTCACTGTATGCATTAATTCTGAGCTTTCTGTCAATTACTATTTCTTAGGTGAATTATTATTGTCAATTACTACTTTCCTTCTATCTTCAAAAATTTTGTTCACATCTTTCCTCTGTTGTCTTTCTTCTTGTTCTCTTTGTCCTTGTACTTTCATAAATTGATTTTCCTTATTAGTGGAGTTTCAAGAAATGACCAACTTGGACCAATCTTCCAAATTTACAACTAAGTGTCACCTTATAAATTTGAAAAATATATGCCATTTTTACAAAAAAAAAAAGGTTCAAGTTTGTTTAGTAAAGTGTTAGGTCCTCTAAAACACTTCCTGGTCTTAGCAATCCTTAAATATTTTATTACAGCCTTTTCATACTTCATGATATATTCTAGTCCTTCATCTTTTGTTTATGGCATAAAATCCCCCTTATATCCATGCAAAAATGTCAATCTTTTATGAAACCAAGCCTGTGACTTCAGGCTCTATATATTGGTCACTACTCCAAAATAAATTATTCTATCTTATATTAGTCTGTAAAAGAGCACCTAGTCCCCAGTTCAGGTGTTTGCACACTCTCCTTGGTAAAATACGTTTCTTAAGGAGGAACCATGCCTTCATGGTGCTTCTTGCAAGAAGTACCATGTATTGGACATTGAGCACTCGCAGTGTAAACAAATTCAAGTCACAAACGAAGTATATGAGATCCAGTAAACTAGAGAGTAAGAATCTTTTGAGGATAGAACCTGTATCCTGTGGAATTTCATATTCCTAACAAAAAGCACAGTGTTCAAAGATGGTTATTGAGTGGGAAGATGGATCAATAAATGGACTCTCAGATGGCATGCTTGCTGTTGCACCTGACATAAAGGTTTTTTATCCTACGAATAATCAAGATTATTAGAACAATGGTCCACCACCTCACTCCCAGCATCTGCAACAGCATCAGCACATAAGACCCGCTCGGTGACTCCTGAATGAAGGTTGAACGAGTGACTCTGTTGTGAGTCAAGAGGCATTAATTTCCAGCTGGTAAAGAAGATCACTTAACGTCTGGCTTACCCGGAAAGCACTCCCAGGACTAGGTTGAGAACAAAGAAGGATCCAATGATGATGAGGGGGATGAAGTACAGCCAATTCCAGGTGGCTCCTAAGGCATCATTGGTCTGAAAAAAAAAAAAAGGAAAAATGGTTCCTTAGTACGTAAAGCCATCTTCCAGAGCAAGGCCTACATGCCCCGTACAGCTTCACACACAGGACAACGCTAGAGGCACAGCAAAGTACAGTTACACTCTGCTCACACCACCTGCACCCTGGTATCACTGTAGATAAACCGATACGCCACCACATGCTGCGTCAGTTTCTGAACAATATCCCGAGTGGGACGAATCTAACATCCTCACCTAATGAAGAAGGAAATGGACTATGGAAAAATCAGATACTGTTCCATGACCATGCATGTACTTGACTGGTTTTATGATGCTTGGTGACATGGGCTCTAAGTTTTTGCCCTCTAAATTGGACAGATTCTCAAAAAAGATAAATGCAGGCTGTGGCCATGACCCTCTCCATGAACTGTGAAAAGGTTCACGATAGGGCTGCTTGCAAGAAATTAGGGTCACCCACGTGTCATTCAGCCCCTGATCCGGGTTCTGGCTTTCCTCCTTCTATCACTGTACAGTCCACAGAGCTGGTCCAGATCAGGCCCAGCAAGGCTCTGGATAGAACCAGAAATAAATCTACAATTGAAGAGTGATCATTTGGTCTCTCTCTCTGGTGTTAACACAGAGTAAAGAAAAAACGCACAGAAACCCTGCTCTGATTCCTAGACCACAGACGGATTCAAAACTCTTGAACGGTTGGAGCTCAAAGAAGGATTACGCTACGTGCTTTGCCAAAAGTAGCAGCTCTTGGCATGACATCTTATCAGGTCCTTGAGATAGAGCCTGGTAGCATGTCTGTAGTCCTCTCTAACTCTTATGCCTCTCAATGAGCATTACTTTCAAGGTTGCCTTGATTCGCTCTCCACAAGTCTTTCCAAATGATCTTCCTGAGATATATTTCACATACACACAGAGCTATGAAGTCACTCCAAAACCCCACCCCGCCCCTCACGTGAAAACCTTAGTACCTATTTGAAATTCACAACAAATATTTTAGCCCCAATTCATTGGGACATCAAAGCCATTAGAGTCAAAAGCCATGCCCAAAACTCACATGCTAACTCTGTACTTCTAGGGAAGTGTTTCTCTATGCCATCAGTTTACCTTTTTCTGTCATTTGCCACCAATCATTGGAAGCCATTTTTTTTACTTGCTATCCTCATGATTCCTGATGACTTTCTCTTTCTTTCAAATTGTCTTTTTTTCTGTGTTTCTCATTCAAATATGTCAGTCCACAAAATATGGCCATTTCTTAATCAGAGCAGCTGTCACTCTTCTATAAATTCTTCTAGAAAAATCGCTTGTAAGGTAACTTCCTCTCAGATAACTTCTGTTTTTTGTCTTAGCCCTCACCTCAGAGAGACAGGACGACAACTGAAGCAGACCCAAAAGTTAAAATAAACGAACAAGAAAACACTGTTTGGACTGTATGGAACAAGGACCTACATGTATCAATTTTAGTATCTAAGATCTATCAGTCTGGGCATTTAAATGTGAACAGGGAGACATGGGCCAGAATTCAGAGAAACAAAAGGAAGATGCAAGAGAACTTGATGCCAAGAGCTTTAAAGGGCTGTAATGGGCATGAGAAGATGTTTTTTTCTGAAAGAGCTAAGACATAGGCTTTTTTGTGAGTTGGAGGGCAAACTGCATAATCCTTGTGTAGCCATCTCAGTACTTATGGCAATAAACCAAGCACTCTACAAAGATGGGTTAGCTCCAGTGACTCACCGGTGGGCTCCAGAGTAAAAGGTGCCAGGCTGTCCAGGCTTAGTCAGTTCCCATCTTAGCACCCTTCGGCAGCAAGGCCTGGGTCCACACCTTGCACCCAGACCAAGGCTCAGCTACCATAAACAGTAGTTGCACTAACAGTGCCAGCGACCGACGACATCTGAGCTATCTCAGAAGTCACCGATTTATGGCTTGTGGATAGCTCAGAGCAACTTGATTTGGGTGACTCCGCAAGGGGTGCTGGAGAGGGAAGGGTATATCTATAATTGAGTTGTTCTCCTTGCTATGACATGTAAGATGTGAATGTGTACTGTGGAAAACTGGCTTCAAAGCCAGAGAAACTTGGGAAACACGCAGATCAGGTGTGTCCCTCAAATCTGTGAGATTACCTACAAAAAGAGAGGGGACTATTATTCATTGTGTATATACCACTTCACAAATTTCCTCAATCGTGGAATAATCTTTTTAAAAGAAAATTCTTTATCTCATCACAGAATACAGTCTGTGAAACAGAGATAAAAGAGTTCCTCTCCCTGGCCCAGAGTCTAGAATGTGCTTCCCAACTCTTGTATAAAATACTCATTGTCTTTTTAGTTCATGTTTTGTGAGAACATTTTGGATTTGCTGTAATGCATATTAAACCAAGAATATACACAACCTACTCCTTTTTATATATTATATATCTGGTTCCTGACAAAGGGTATGGGACACATAGATGCTCAATAAATAACCACACTTTTAATGATTCTCCTGTTAATAATAAACCAATACAAATTCATTTTGATATATGATATAACCTTTCCATCTCTGGAATTTTTTTTTCTAAATTGGCACAAATGTCATCTACCATAGTACTGGGGCCTCTGGCAGGGGGGAGTCAGGAGGAACACGGAGGAAGAGAAAAAAAACAGCTGAGAAGACAGTAGGTCAGCAGCACCATGCCCTGGGGTTATTGAGGATGACTGACATGACAGCTTAAAAGGTTCCTCTGGAGAGAGTAGCTTGACAGCTGCCCTCAGATTATGCACAAGGCTTTTAACAGATGTGCCGCACCCTCTCCACACCTAGCACCCTCCCTCGGGTTTCCTCTCAGTTCTTCCCCTCCCATCCTTCCCTCCCCGGTGGCTCTCCTCTCCCCTCTCGTGCCGGTCCACAAACCAGTGACACATCCTTCACGACAGCGGGACACCTCAGCAGAAAGTGGGCAAACAAGGAACTTCAGACTTCCATCACTGGCAAGGCTCTTCCTGATGCTAATTAGGGCCCCCATTCCCTTCTGATTCATCAAACCTTAAAATTGTCCAGTGTAGGAGCGACATCTATTAACTGTCTTTTGAGTTGAAAAAAGAAGCAATCAACAACTCCGAAGGCAGCAAGCATTCTGACAGCTTGCAAAGGGAGAGGCACCACAGCGCTGCCAGGGCAGCGGCAGGGTTGTGGCTGCTTTCCTTTGTGGTGTGCACGTGTGTCTCCTCACAACAGGAGCAGGAGGAGGAGGGAGGGGACTTAGGTGAAAGGCAGAATCCCTTTCATTCTCTCTCCATTGTGACGGAGTCACAATGCTTTCAAGCCACTTTCCTGTGGGATCACGTACTACTTTCCCTAAATGAGTTTTCCTTCAAGAACACAGGGAAACCATGCTAAGGCTCAGAGCAAGATCCTGGGGTCAAAGACCACAGTTTTCAAAGGAGGTTCTGCTGGTTCTGGAGCCAGGAGAGTCTCCGAGGAAAACCTTCACCACCCACACCTTTTCTGGGGAGCAGCTAAGTGTAAATCAGGCCCCTTCCTGCAAAGAATACTCCCCCCTGAGCCCCCAAATCCTTCCTCAGCATCCACGGAACTCTTACCGTCATGGCTTTGGTGTCGTTAGGATTGAGGAATCTTTGCACGGCTGGTGAAGTTATAGTCTCTGGGTGTATCTATGAGGTTATTTTTAGAAAAAAGCTGGCCAGTGGGTCGGGGACTAAGTGGAGAAGATGTACCCTCAGTATCCCTCAATATGGGCAGACATTCTCCAATTGGCTGAGGCCTGAAAGGATGATGAAAAGGTGGATATAAGGGGAATTCTGAACCTGTGGCCATGCTCATATTCTCCCTATGAACCCCCTAGAGTGAATATACTTCTCCTTCTACCCCTGGACATCAGGGCTCCAGACGTGAACCGAAGATGAACTCTGGGAATTGCACGCGTGGAATCCTGAGGACTCCTGGGTCTTTGACCTTGGACTAGGAGCTGCATGATCACTTCCTGTAGTTCTGAGGCTCTAGATTACTGGCTTCTCTGATTCTCCAGTTTGCAGAGGGTCTTCCGTGATACGTCTTAGCCTCTGTGATCTTGTGCATCAATTCCCCAAATAATTCTCATCTCATACATCCAATCGATTTTGCCTCTCTGGTGCACCTACTATGTCTACCATGTGTCGGGCACTACAGAGAAGAGCTTTCTTTGGGCCAGTGTCCTCTTACTCCACGCACGGATGGCCCGTCATCCACAACGCCTTCCCAACCAGTGCTCCCCAACACTGGCAGCCTGGCTGCTCTCCCTCTCTCACCTGCTGCTTTCCTGAGTGACACACACATGCACATGTACGCACAACGAGGGTGTTGACAGACAGAGAAAGCAGTTTGGGGGTGGCAGCCCACCTGCACAGGAGTGCTCAGCTGGTACCAGTCCTGACATTGTGGGAACGCGTTTCTTTGGGAACCTGCCTGATTGGGGGTGGTGAGCCCTCCCACTCCCTGTGTAAACAGGCACACATGGCAATTATCACATTAATCTTTGGGGGTGTGGTGGGGGAGAAAATACTGAAAGATGGGATGGGAAGGGCAAGATTGGAGAGAAAGAAAGGAATAGAGGAGCAAAAAGAAAGGGCCCCGTGGCTCTCGTGGCCTGAGGCTGTGTAGGCAGGAGCTTGCCTCACCTTTGGAAATAGATCTCTAGCAGGGCTGCACAGGATGCTATGGAAACATGCTGCAGGACTCCTACTCCTGGTATGGGCACACACCCACCCCATCTCTGGTCCACCAAAGAGCACCTCTCACTGGGGAGGCTGGTTATTCATGATCAAGTAGCAGGGCTGAGTATAAGAAGCCCAGAAAGAATACTGATCTCAGGGTCTGTTCAGCAAAAAAGGGTCTCACAACTTCCAAGGCTAGAGGTGGAGGCAGCTACAAGACTCTGGCCAGCCTGTCATAGAGTTTCTTTAACCACAGAAGCACTGCCACTTGGGGCCAGATGATTCTTTGTCATGAGTCTACCCTGTGCTGTCATTAGCAGAATGCCTCGCTTCTTGCTACTTGATGCCAGGACTACCCTTGTTGTGACAATGAAAAATGTCTCCAAATCTTTCAAATATCCTGGGGCAGGGGCAACGGTGGTGGTAGCAGTGGCAGTGACAGTGGTGACAGTGGTGACAGTGGTGGGGATAGCCTCTGATTAGAAGTTGCTGGTCTTAAATCTCTGTTTCAAGAACAGAAAGGGTTTTAAGAATTATTAATAAGCTCAGGTTAGAAGACAGCTGGAGTGGCCACCCTCAGCTACCAAAAATTCCAAGCCATTCATCTCAAAAGCATCTCTTTGAGTCCTCTGCTGACCACTTTTAAAGTGATGGTTTTGATCTGAAACATCACCCAAAGAACTCATGTATTTGCAGGTAGTGGAATACCGATGAAACTATATACTGTTAAGAGACGGGGCCTAGTTGGAAGAGGAGGAACCCTCGGGCTCGATCCAGAAGGGGAGGCTCACTGAGACAGGACACGGAAAGGTAGCTCCGCTCTTCCTCTCTCACTTGGCTTCTGTCTGCAGTGCTGTGAGCAGCTCTCCAGCTTCTGCCATGTGTTTCCACTGTTGCTGGCCACCCTTGAATGGAATGAGATCTGCTGAAACTGTTAGTTAAAATAAATCTTTCCTCCTTTAATCTGTGAATGTCAAATATTCTGTTCCAGCAACAAATAAATAACTAAGACATCCAAAGGCAGGGACACTGAGAAAGAAATGAGAGCGAAGAAGAATGCAGAGGCTAAGACAGAGAAGCTTCCCACTCAAGAGCACGCACAGGCATGCTCCCCATCTCCACCCCTCCTTCTCCCAGCACCAAGCATGACAGCTTCTGTCCCACCCCAGTGGCTTGGATTCCTTGTCTTAGCTGAAATGCCACATCTTGTCCCACAAATTTGTGAACTGTCTATTATGGAACAGACTCTTTTCAAGGGGCTAAGGCTAAATCATGAGTATATTGGGCTCAGTCCTGGGCCCTTTGAGACTAATAACATCATGAGGAAGACCCACATGAAACAACTGAGCACACAATCATATGCATCACTTTAAGCTGTGGCCAGTTCCACAAAGGGATTCAGCTGCTGAGGCAAGTGGGTCTGCTCTGGGTTATAGGGCAAGAGAAGATTTTCTCTGCTTTCAAGAGAAAAGAATTATAGTAGAATCCAAGGATGTACATTGGCCAAGTCAGGAAAGGCCACAAAGGCAATGAAAAGGTTTATTACAGAGACAGGGGATAAGTTTAAAAGGTTAAGATTAACAAAATGGAGAACTACTCTGCCATTAAGAAAGATAAATTTGAGTAATTTATAGGAAAATGGATGTACCTTGAAAACATCATACTTGGTAAATGAATCAGACACAGAAGGTTAAATATCACATAGTTTCTCTAATATGAGAGTACTAGACTTTTAAAAAGGAAAAGAATGAGGGAAGAAAACAGGAAGATAGATATTGGTAGGGAAGAAAGGGGACATGGTAGGTGATCAGATGGGAAGGGGAAAGCAAAGAAAAAATTATCAAAAAGCAATTATGTAAATACACCAATTCCTTGAGTTGAATGTAATTATTATGTGCTGCAAATACATACTGACAAAAACAATCATCCTGAGTGGGGAAGAAGTGTTAAGATGTAAGAGATATGTAGAAGGAAAACAAAGGACCCTCTCTGCATGAACTGCTACAATCTCATGACAACAGCCCTGCAGAAAGAAGCCTGGACAGACAGACACTACACAGAACCACATATAAGTTATAATGGCATCTTTTGACAGATTTTCTCAAAGTGCACACACCTGTGCAACCAGTATCCAGGTAACCCTCTGGCTCCGTTCTAGGCACCATCTTCCCCTCCACAAATCGAACTCATCCTGACTTCTATCACCATCAACTAGATCAGCCTATGGGAAAATCTTATCTGAACATGTCCCGTCATGGCTGATCTGTCTGCAGGAGCTCTACTACTATAATAGCCCCCTACTCTCTTCCCTATCTGCTGCCTCCTGCTCCCTTTCCTGTCCACTTTCACCAGCGGGAATGTGGCAGATCCTGGGGTGACTTGGCCAGGTCCCCTTCACCTGCAAGGGGTTCCCATCCCCCAGCTGCTATGTGTATTGACTGCTAATGGCTTAGACCTGCACCCATTTCAGGAGGCTGCCTCTGGTTGGCAGACCAGCCTGGCCTGGAATTTAATGCTTGCCTGATTGGAGTTGAGGGAGGGGAGCTGCTGTAGGCATATCAATGTACTGGTCATTTTGCTCTGGATGAAACAATGTCTGTAATACAGAGCTGCCTACAAGACTTTGCCTAGTTTTTCCCCTGAGCTATCTTGCTACCTTCACCTCCTTACAGGTGTCTCCTAACAGCAGTCCTTCACTAAATCAGTGCCAGAGAATGTCCATCCAGTATCAGCATCTGACTAGAAGCTTCCTGCTCCACTCACCTGAGTTCTCACCCATCTTATCAGTCCAGCAGTACAAAGGACACAATGCACACTGCACCCTATAAGTTGCTGGATATGTTGGATCCCAGCCTCTGGATTATCCAGTCTGGTCCTCTGCACTCCAGGAATTGTGGTCTTACTCTCAGGAGAGCACTATGAGAATACGTCATCCAATCCACCACATGAAAGAAGAGGAAGCTGACCAGAGAAGCAAGATGAATTTCGTGAGGATACAGGCAAATTATTCGCTGACCTGGGGCCACAATCTAGAGCCACAATGAGCCAACTTCTTCAGAGAATTCTTCACTTTCCATACCTCCATTAGTTCCAGGAACTTTAAGAGCAATCTCACCCATACTGTTACCACAGAATGTTAAATATCACATAGTTTCTCTTATATGAAAGAAATAGACTACTAAAAAGTAAAAGGGCAAAATAAAAGACAACAAAAGAAAAAAGGCCAACACTGGGATCTCGCAGCTGGAAAAGACGAGCTGCGTCCTCAGCCGTGCAGAAAGGAAGGAGGTTAAGGGGAGCACCTGGCAAGAGTGAAGACAGAGCTGGGAGCGAAGCCTACGCCCCTGCTGCGCCCAGCCAGGAGGCGGAGCCTGCCAGTCCCAAGTGACCAGGCATTTTAGGATGTCTCTGATCCCTGAGCATATTTAATAACCACGCTAGATCTCCTCACACAAGCAAGCTCCGAGGCAGCACCTGGCTCAGCCAGGGGCCCTTAGAAGTAATTAAAGCTCCCCACACAGGCTGACTGCTCCAGGTCCCTTGGACTACTGGCAGCACCATTTCCTCCTCACTAGCCTGGGCTGTCACGGAGGAGAAAGCAGCGCCTTAGCCCAGGTCCAAAGGCACCTGGAGGAGTAACTCACTAGACACGTGTTGTCCCACCACTCATCCCTTTCCCTCTTTGTTCAGTGGGAAAGTGTGGTAGAGTCACTGTGATGAAGAAGGCAGTAGAAAAAGACAGCTTTCTCCAGCTCATCTACAAGTACCCGTGGGATGCTGATTACACCGCAGTCAGGAGCCCCCAGCCAGGGAGGTCATGGTCACCATCTGCTTCTTGGGCAAACATGGTCCCCATTCCCCAAGGTGCAGCCATCACCACAGTCACTGGGCAGATAGGCATGGATGTGTCAGCGAGAGTCCATCCACACTCTCGGGAAGGCAACCCCAGAGTAAACAGCAGACCAAAGCAGAGTACACAACCCGACGTAGGACCAAGAAAGCGGCTATGCCAGGATCCATTCAAGTGACAGCCACAAAACCCCCAGGGCTCAGGTCACTACTCTTCTTACATCTTCTTGGTGAAGTCCTGATACCGTCAATATTGATATTTTGTGATGTTTATCTTGCCCTTCCCTTTTTGAATTCTACTCTACAAGCCCCAAAAGAATGGGCTTTAAATAGATTCTTTTAAAACTATCTATGCTGGCCCTGGAGGTATAGGCCTATAATCCCAGAACTCTGAAAGGCTGAAGCAGAAAGTTCACAAGTTTGAGCCCAATTTGGACAACTTAGCAACTTAGCGAGACCTTGCCTCAAAATAAAAATAAAAATGCAGCTCAGTGTGAAGGCCACAAATTAATTAAAGAAGGTCTTCTAGCAACTGTTGAAGTTGCATGTGGGTTACACTGGATTCAATATTCTATTCTACTTTTGAGTATGCTTGAAATTTTCCACTAATAATGTTGGTTTCTTATTCCAAAATAAAATGAGTTTATTTAATTAGTTCTGTGTGAATTTTTAAGAGAAATTCTATTTCAGTCAGAAACAGTGAAAAGGTTAACAGTGATAATAACAGGGAAGTTAAATGTGAATGGTGTCTTTAAAAAGCATAATTTTCTACACTCTGCAGCTTTTATGCAGTAACTAATTATTGTTTTATGGTTTCACTAAAAACAAATATTACTGGGGAAATTTTTAAAGAAGTTTCTCTGCAACTGTAGGCCCGGATACTAGAAAGGCAGACATTTGCAAGGCCACTGGGCAGCCAGGAGGGGCAACCGCCCTGGGCTGAGCCTTCCAGGCTGCCATGCCCTTTTGTAAGTGCGCTGCTCTTTAGTGCAGCGTGTTGCCCTGACCCTCAACACCACCATCTGTATGAACGATGGCCAAAGCAGGCGAATTGAAGAAGTTAAAGAGAACTGCCAAGAGATCAGAAAAAGCACCACATTTCTCCTTCCCATCTAAAGGGCTTGCTGGTAAGAGCTGCACATTTTCAAATGAGGGTTCAACACCAAAAAGGGCCAAAGAATGAGTGGGGAGGTAACTCTCAGAAGGGGAAAAGGGCACATGAACTTGATACACCTGCTACACTGACACTTTATGCAGGGTCCCGCCTATTCCAGGAGTAACATGCTGGATAATACCAGGGTAAGAGGTCTTTGACAAGTGCTTCTAGATTCTCCTCCCTGTCCTAAGGTCAGCAGAGACTGATCCTTCTCATTCCACCATTTGCCACTTTTCCTGTGGTCCCTGCTTCTCTCCTGATAAACAATTATGATTTTTCACTCATCTGATGTGAGTAATTTTCGTTGACTCTCAAAGCTGGACATAATCATTAACATCTTACACAAATTGTTATGGACAAACAAAAGAAGCTTCAATTTGAGTGGCTGCCAAATGGTACTCCACTAATTGGTCAAAGAAGTAGAACCAGAATGCAGGACCTCTGACTTTCAACCCACTGGCAAAGTCCTTCTGTTCTACCTATTCTGTTTAGTACTTAATTATATATGGCTCGGTTCTTTCTCATTATTTTGTGTGTAATTAGCCTCACCTCGTGATGTCATTTGAAAGCTACCTTAAGTTTAAGCCCGTGATTGAGACACTTTCTCTCCAGCTTAAGACCACCAAAGTCATGCTTGTGAAACTAGCATTTAAAGCAGAAAGGAACAAAGCTAGAGATGTCATGCAAGGATTCCTGGGGCTTTACCTGGCCTTGAAGTAGCAGGAGAATTAGGAATCACCAGTCAACAGAAGAAGACATTCCAAGGATAGAGGAACAGGTGGTTGCTTGACAAGGGTCAAAGGTCACCTACTAGCAATAGCAAGTGATGTAAAACAAGACAAGAAGGTCACATCATGAAGGGCCTTTAATAGTGATCTAAAGCATTCGCATTTGCCTTTCCCCAAGAGTTGTTTCTTCTTCTCCCATTTCCTTGTTCTACTAAACCATGAATCTTCTCACACTTGAAAATAGTATCCAGCCTCTAAAAGCCCCCCTGAACATCACTCTAATCCATTCTAGAATTGGCCCCACAATTAGGTACACCTCATAGCGACACATATTTTCATTCAACACCTTTGAGTATGTACTCTGCATAAGTTCAAAACAAATATCCCTCAAGGGCTTCAGTATGATCCATAAGAATGCTGAATTATGAGTACAAATATCTATAACAGGAAACAGAACATTAAGTGCTACACTTCTTAACAGACCTTCTTTATAGGTGTTCTGTCTCTTTTACATACTGATCCTCCCTTCCCATTAGGGCTGAACGCTTCTCAAAGACAGAACTGCGTCCTTTATTTCTGTGTTCACTCTACCAATGCCTAGGATCTACAAAGAGGAGACTCTCAATGATGTTGCTGACTGAGATTATAAATCTGCTGGCCTTCTGCTTCATGGGCCTATATGAGTTTTCTTCTCTGGAAATAAATACATCACCTGTAAAGTGGCATGACTGTTGACATACGGCAAGTATGTTAACTAACACAAATACTCAGCACAAGCATATGAGAGCAGACACTTAAGAAAAGCTTCAGATAATCATTTTTCTTGGCTTTCATTCTTTTCTCCTCAACTGATAGTGAACAGAAGGTGAATTAATTTATCATCAAATGCCTCTGTTTTAATTAATGATTGTGCATCAGACACTGTGGAAGACTGGTTAGCCCAACTGGTTTCCTGAAGAAGCCCCAGGTCAATCAAGTTTCATTTATTTTGTGGCCACAGGAAGCATTCTTAGTCCTCCACAAGAACAGCTTGCAAGAAAGGAACCATGGCTTGTAATTCCTTGTTTCTCTAGGACCCAAGACAGTGGATCACAGTCAGTTCATAGGATGAAATGAGAGAATAATGGGAACTAGGGGAGGAGGTAAGTGTGGGAGGGTTGGAAGGAAAGAGGGGAAGGATATGTAATTTTGCCAGAATATATACGTGCACAAAATACTCAAGTCCAATGTAAACATTATGTACCAATATATATATATATGGGAAAAAAGAAAACAAAACACACAGGCTAAACCCCATTGACAATGATGATGAAACGCCAAGTTCTGCATGCCTATTTATCAGCAGGCATGAGAGGACATGGAGAAGTCCTCTTCGATTGGTTTCCCACAGTGCTCTGGGCTACAGGTGTGCACCAGATAGCACCTCCCTCACCTCTCATGGCACTGGCAGAGCTTAGGTGCAGTCAGAGCTTCCGGGCTGGTCATTTCTGCTTGTGAGCAGCCTTATCCATCATCTCCAGTGCCATAAAGTTACAATTTGTAGGAATATCTCTGTGCCCGGCCATCACCTTCCAGGGGTACAGGCAGGCTACGGGTGCTTCTTTGAGCAGGTACCTATATCAGATACTCAGCGTGACCCACTCTCATCCAGACTCTATAGTCCTTGCTTTGTTTGCCTCCTTCTCATGGGCTCGAAGTCTCGGTTCCAATTCCACCACTTCCTAACTCCCTACTTTTTTCTCATCTCTCGCTTGATACTGCCTTGCTCACTCTGCCGCTCCCCTACTAGAGAGATCTTGACTCTTCTCTGTCCCTAAAGCTAGGCATTCCCCATGGCCTGGGGTAGAAGACTGAAATAGAATTCAGATAATAAAATAATAATACCCATTTTCCCTCAACCTGGGAATATTGGAAAGCATCCCTTTTTCTTTTATCAGTCTTTGCACAACTTCTTGTCCTGCTGATTTGGGTAGAATGTGGTGAGTCAGTGATAATGGGTAAGTAACACAAGCATGCACGTAAGCTGTGGGCAGAAGATGCAACAAGAAACCAGTGACAGTTTTTTTCTGGAAGTACTAGGAAGATCTGACTAAAACATCTTTATCTACAAGCAAACTTTTTTGTGTGATTTAGACCTATAAATCCCTATTAACTGGGGAAAGAAAAACAATCCTGGCTTTCCCTTGTTAAATGTCTGCTCTATCCCAGACACTGAGCCAAGTGTGTGACACATACTGACTAAAATCCACAACTATGCGCAAATGAGGTACCATTGTCACTTTACATGTCAAAAACAAACAGCAAGGCCATAGTTCAGGCTCACAAGGGCTAAGAGACTGGCCCACGTTCCATGGTTAGGATCACAAGGGCCAGAATCCACACCCAGCTCTGACCAGCTCTCTAGACGCTGTGTGCCATTGCCTGGGCAGCATGAAGAGGCAGAGAAAGAACTAACAGTGTTGTTTTTGCTCAGAACACACGTGAGAGCAGAGCCACAGCTGCAGGTATTTGAACAGCAATGCCAGCAGAGGGACCAGCTTCTATCCTCATTCCTTCCATAACCCTTTCTAGATGTTATATTGTTTCAGCTCGTTTGACATCTGCACCCCGACTTTGTAATTTTTTCTCTGCCCCGGATGTCTGAAAAGGTTGGAAGACTGTCACTGCCAGTTCCATGGATAGCTGTACAACAGCCACTGTGTTGCTAAGGAGACCTTGTAAAGTGGGACAAGAGATTACCTGTCATAAATGGCTTCCGGCTTCAGAACAGGAAGGGCTGTCATCTCTAACCAATACCCCTCTCTCCACACCTCCCATGCTTACTACCTTACGACAGCTACCCGTGCCAAATGCCCCAGTGTGGCTGACTTCAGTCTCACCTGCCCGGCTTGTCTCTCTCACACCTGCCTCACAAAACACACAGTCACATGACCACAGTCAGCTTCTTGCAATTTCCTGCTACCCCATGTTCTTTCCTATCCCTGGGGTTTCGTTCATGTTGTCCCTTTGGCCTACAATGCCTTTCTCACCTTTTACACTGGAAAGCAGCAGCTTAAACTCTGACTGAATTATTTTTGTATTCGTCAGATTTTTGTCTCTATGACCAAATACCTGAGAAAGTCAATTTATATGAGGGAAGGTTTATTTTGGCTCACATTTTTAATCCACAGTCAGCCTGATCTATTGCCCTTACGCCTGTGGTGAGACTGAAATACTACCATAGTAGGGCTTGATGGAGGACAGCTGCTTGCCTACCTTATGGTACCCAGGAAGAGAGAAATGGAAAGTACTCCAGAAAAAGGAGCTGGGGATAATATACGGTCCCCAAGTTCATGTCCCCATGACCCATTTCTTTTAATTAGGTCTCACCCACCTCCTAATATCCCATCCACCTATGAATTCATTGACCGATTCATCCACTGACAAAGTCACTAGGACCTCCATGATCTGATCACCGTGCAAATTCACATAAAGCTGCCAACCAAGCTTCC
The DNA here is from genome assembly GCA_004027205.1 of Ctenodactylus gundi. NCBI lineage: Eukaryota > Metazoa > Chordata > Mammalia > Rodentia > Ctenodactylidae > Ctenodactylus > Ctenodactylus gundi. The sequence continues at coordinate 246,566 of PVKB01001589.1, forward strand.
AACACAATAAGCTTTTTGAGGAACATTCTACGACTCAACCATAACACTTTCGCCATAAAACCTTTCCAGCAGCATCACCTCCTGGCTCTCTGTACGTAAAACCCACCATTTAGCTCTGCATCGCCATCATCGGGAGCTCTCAGGTGGATTTCTTCTACAAGTCTGAACAAACTCAATGACAAGGAGCAGCTTGGATTTGTGTGTGTGACTTCCCCAGAGCCCACCTAAGCACTCACTAGGTGCTCAGCGCATGATCATCGGATGAGTAAGTGACACTAAATTGAACATACAGTTCTGATTAAATATGAGGCAAATAAAAGGAAGGAGAACAAAATAAAAGGTCAAGAGAAAGATTTCTTCAAGAGTTAAATACCCAGAGACTCCTTCCCGTCACTAACAGGGCAGAGTTAGTAGATGATTAGAGGCGGGTTATCAGGCATTATTATTTAACTAGCTTTACCAGGTATATCTTGCCTCAATGAATGATTCCCAATCCTCTCTGGAAGAGAAAGGTTCTATCATTATTATGTCTGATGAGCTCAGGAGAGGATTAAAGTGGGATTGAAGACTCTGCCTTAAGCAGCTATGGTTACAGTTGCTGTGAAGCAGGGTCCGAGAGGCAGAAAATACAGACTCAGCCTAGAGTGATCAAGGTGCCAATCCCAAAGGTCCTCAGACAAAGACCAGACAAACTCTCCCTGATTTCAGGAGAATCACAGCTGTCAGGGAAGGGAGCCGGGCTACCAAAATGGGGAGAGGCAGTCTTCTGGAGAAGAAGCGGAAAGCACAGAGTCTTTGCCTGAAGGGCATTGCGAGGCAGCATCCAGTTAATGCTGACAACAGCAGCTCTATGACATTTAGACTCAAAGGTGATAAGGCAGAGAGCATCCTTCAGGAAAGGTGACCCTGGTCCTCTAGGTGGCCAGGTTAGGCAAAGCTAAGCTTGACATTCTCTCATCTCAGCCTGAAGAATCTCTCTTCTTTAATGAGGTCAGCTAACAGTACCTGCTCTTCTAGTAAAACCTTTCAACCTCATCCCTGACCACCCACCCACCCACCCCTACCCCCAGTCATTCTCTGTCAAAATCCTGGCCTTGCCTATGTCCTTTAAGGCCTTGCCTATGTCCTATAATGGTGTCAATGAAACCCTGGCAAGGGCTGCTTCCTCTGATTGGTGTTTTCCAGGAGCACTATGGGGTCTTCTAACTCCCCATATTTAAGCCAAGATCCCTCCCTCGTTATCTTCACTAAATCCAGAGGTTTCATGAATCTGGATGACACAAATTTCTCTAGGCCAATGCTGTGATATCCAGCACCATGTCAAAATATACTGCCAACAATAGTCAACATGTTTTGGAGCAATTACTACGTACATTTTGCCTACTTTAGCAGACTTTTATCATCTTCTCAACAACCGTTTATAGCAGGATACTACTATAACACTTTTCTGTGATGAGCACACCAAGGCACAAAGTAGTTAAATAACTTGCCTGAGGTTGTAAAGATAGTGACAGGTCAGGACAATAACCGAGGCTATCTGGACTGAGCACTCTTAACTCCCACACTCTGTCTTGGTAGAATATCTGACACACAGTAAGTAAACCACAAACATGAGATTTTAGTTGTTTGAGTAAATTAAACTTGTTAACTCTTGGCAAGGAAAACAATGAATGAATAAACGAATCACTATTCATTATATTCGTCTCACCTAAATACTTTACTTGCCATGAGCAAGATGACTGTTGTTTATGTCTCAAACTCTCTATTTGCAGATTATAATATTTATTGCAGCATATATTTGTTTACCATCTGCCTTATATAGAAATCTGTAAACTCTTGGAGGACAGGGTTTTATGTTTCTCAGCATAGCAAATATCTAATAGCATTTGTCATGTAAAGGAATGAACACAACCATTTAGAGTTAAATTTTTAAGAAATATTCTAACCACCACTAGGCAAATGTAGCACGGAGTAGAGGTTCTCAGAGCATAGCCCTGGGCTTGCCGCACCAAAATCACTTGAGACCTTGTCAGAAACACACGTTCTTGGTCCCAGTGAAACCTTCACTTCAGAGTTCCAGGTTAAGTTCAACAATCTGCACTTTAACAAGACTGCTGTGTTCTGCATGTGTCCCCCCAAATCTGTGCATTGTGAACTGAATCCTCATGAAACAGTGTTGGGAGCTAGGGCATTCTGGGAGGAGTTTAGGTTATCACGGCAGAGCCTCACAGATAGGTGTTGTCATAAGGCTTTATGAAGGGATTCCACCCCATCTTTTTCCTTCCATCTTCTGCCATCCTAGGACACAGCATTTCTCCCTTCTGGACATCTTGGAAACCAAGACTATACCCACCTTAGATGCTAGTGCCCAGATCTTGGACTTCCCATCCTCCAGAACTGTGAGAAATAAATTTCTATTTTTTATAAATAATGCAGTCCATGGTACTCTGTTCCAGAAGCACAAATGGACGAGGGCAAAGTCATTCACGGAATGGCTGCTGTGATATGGAACTACTAGTCTAGGGGGGAAAGGGATCTGCCATGAGTGTCCACAATTGTGACACAGATGTATCGAACAGCAAAAATAAACAAATAAAAGATAGAGAAAGTGATATAAGAAAGAGGAAAGCCTGAAGCTGAGTGGTGAGCAGGGGAGATGACAGAGGCTGGGGGGAGGAACGGAAAGGAGGAGGAGAGTGGGTGAGGAAGAGACTGATTCACCTTGCATTTGCCTGGAAGTGAAATGGGTTCACGATCTCAGCTGGGTGCTGCCATGGTGACAGGTCAGCCCCTCCCACCATCCCCTCTCTAGGATGACCAGGCACCAGCACCTACACTGATGCTTAAGCCTGCAGAGGATTATGCTTTGGGAAGGTAAAAACAGGAAGGGAACAGATTCAAAGAGGATCTCTGCCTGCCCGTTCCAGCACTGGCTTCAGACTGGGTTTTTACATGGCTGCTGCTTCCCAGGGCAGCTGGAGGCTGTATGACCCAACAGACAATGAAAGCACAGCTGACTGGAAGACAGTTTAGAGGCACCAAGATCTATACACAGCAGACTGGGTCAGATGGTAATAGTCCAGCTAGAACAGCATGGCCATCCTTGGGACTTACCACAGAAGAGTAACTGCCTTACATGGAGACGGAGCCCTTTGGGGCCAAAGGGTTAGAAGCAGAAGAAAGTACCACGGGGCAGGCAGGATTTAGGCACAAGGGAAGAGATTTTCCAAAAGCCCAATAAGGAGACCTACATGGGAAGGAACATGGGTGAAGAAGTCGTCCACAGATTTAAGGCCTTGTGAGAAAACAGAGGCTCCTACCTCCATGGCTAATGAGGAACAGAAGGCTAAAATAGTCACCATCCTTTGCTAGAAATGGCTGAAGGCTCCCGGGCACCCACCAGACAAACACTCACTTAATCAGCCTCCCTAACAAAGACAAGATGCATCTGCAGGACGGGGACACTGAGGTAAGCAAAAGCACAATGTTCCATATGGTTCGGAGGGGGAAGAAATTTAGTGAAAGTGAGATCACAGCATTAAAAGTAAGATATAATTGCTGTTGCTATGTTTGTTTCCAAGAAGAACTGTGTTATGATTAGACTAACAGGCTAGTGTTAGAATCCTGCACAAATTGCACAGACTTTGAGAGCAGGGAGCAAATGAATCAGTCAACCATGGCCATGTTCAGACTATGTAACCTCAGAAGCACTTCATGCAGCCTTGAGTATTTCTGAGCAGAGAAAGAGTGGGGAGAACATGCAGGGAGATTTCTCATACCCGATATCTTTCTTTCTTTTAAACCTCATATTGCGCCAGCGAAGTCATCACCCCTACCTCACAGATGAGGAAACTGACCTTTGAGAAGTCAAGCAGCACACAAGTGACAAACAGAAGAGCTAGAGGTCAAATCATGTGCACCTTCCCACAATGCCGATCCTCATTTACTCATAACAATGGCCATGACGTTGTCCGTAATATAAAAAGGGGAGAGAACTGGCAAACTATCAATCACCCAAGGGTTGTGAAGCCTTTTCTAGCCAGAACTGAGTGTCTCTCCCTGCACAGATGATCTTACGAGGTACGATAGTCTAAGAGGAAAATCCTAACCTCAACTTCTCTTTGTTCTGTGACGATGAGCAAATCTCATAATCCCTCGGTGAGTTGGCTTTTGAGTTTGCACACTGGGAATGGTGATCTTTGTCGGGGAACGGTTTTGTGACTATTGAGAGGTGCAGCCTGATACTATGCCTCCCACCAACCCTTAGTCTAATGTTCATAGGTGTGCAGTCACAGGTAACTTACTTCATTTTTCTGCCCCTTCATTGCCTCCTATGAAAATGTCTGCGATACAGACAATGCACCGCAAGGTATGGTGTACAGGAAGCATGCAGTGCTAGCAAACGTGATGAGTCTGAATACCTGGAAAGGATACCACAGTGCCTCTTGTCAGGGCCCACACATGTATCTCCCGGATGCACTCTTTCAAATTGCCCTTGCCTTTGTCTCAGACGCTTTCAGAGGGCCACCCCGCTGTCGGTAGCAGCACAGGTCAACATCTCTCTTCTGTTCAACGTTGGCTTTCCTACAGCCTCAGGTATCTCTCAATACTCCAACCTGATAACAATTCTGTCTGCATTCTCCGGTGCCAAGTTGATTTCCAAGGAAGTTGATCTAAGATAGCACCTATATTTTAGAGGGTGCTCAATAAAGGGTAATTGAAAACAGTAATAATAATAGTCTTCAAACTCAAAAGACTGTGATATTGTATATGTGGTTCCTAGAAGAGCTATAAAATTGTTGGCAAGACTGTATGTTCTTAGAGGAAAGGGACTGTGTCTTGAATGTCTATATTTTCTCCAGGCACCCCATGGATAGCAGGTACATTAGAAACATAGCTGTTGTGTACAAGGCTGTATTTCTGTTCAGTCCAGAATCAAATCAATCTGCAAGATTCCGGTGAGTATAGATTTCATTTCCACAATGTTGACACACATGGCCTGTAACTAGAGCACACAGAGACTCTGCAGTGAGAAACTTTCGAAATGAAATCCTTGTGACGATGTCATTTTGTAAAATTGGGCCACTTACATCAAAAAGCAGGTTATATATGGGCCACTACTTCTAATTATTTCACAATTAAGTATTAAATATTAAACAAAGCTTACATCTGCAAAGACAGGTGTTGCTGATCTTGTCCCCTCGAACTGTTGTGAGAGCGGCATGAGCCCTTTGGGGACAGATGATTCTTGGCAGGGTTCTCCTTCCACACCACTCTGCCCCACTACCAAGCTGACACAGCAAGCCAGTGGCAGTGCTTAGAACAGAAGATAGCTTCCTTAGTCTCAAACTTGTATTCTTGAAGTATGCAATAGCCCCTGTCACTGGCTCCTCTAGAAATGTAGATATACGTGAGAAAGCAAAATGCACAAACAGTGCAAGGAAGCACAGCAACTCTCCGTTCTTAATATTTCTCCACAGTCCCTCCACGCAGACTACAGGACTCAGATGAGCTGAGAAAAGACGTTGTGTGGAGAATGCGTAACTGCCAATCCTGCTCATCCAGTTCAAGGGGATACGGCTCAGTCTAAACACCTTGAGGCTACACTGAGAGGACCATTTCCTTAGGACAGATTTCTCACTGTTTACATGGGTGTGATGAGGTTCATGCCTATGCCAGTTAATCTTAACTGTCAACATGACTGGATTAAGAGACTCCCGGACAGGTGACTGGATGGATCATAGGGCAGCAGACTCATTGTTGGATTAAGCTTCCTGTCACGGCAGAATGTGCTGGTAGGTGACAGGGCCGAGTTGAAGGCGTGCCTCTGGAGGGCCTGGCGCTCATGGCCACTTCCTACCTCTGCTCCATTTCCCAGCGACCACAATCGAGTTTGCTCTACTCTTCTCTTCTGCCATGATACTTCTGCCTTGGAGTCAGCCAACCGTGGACTGAAACCTCTGAAATCATGAGCCAAATAAATCTTTCCTCCTTTAAGTCGTAGGTATCAGATACTTAGCTCCCCAAACAAGAAAGCTGACTAATCATGTAACAACTCTGATATACCCTGAAAACCTGAATTCTAGTGGGGTCTTGAAAGCTACTTGAAACCTGAGGTGAGTGTCATCTCCCTTGGCTTATAGAGCCTGTAGGGCCCCTGGAAGACGCATCTGGAGCTGAGTCCAGTAGCATATTACAGAATCCCAGAATGCTGAGAATCTAAGGCACAAAGGTTTCTAGTTCAAGTCTTGCCTGGGTAACATAGCAAGTTAGTGGGATCCTGTTTCAAAATAAAAACCAAAAACTGGGCTGAGGATGCTGCTCAGTGTGAAAGCCTTGGGTTCAATCCTCAGCACAAAGAAAGAAAGAAGGAAAGAAAATAAGAGTCCATTTGGGTCAGCAGGTGTCTCCCACTGGCCCGAGAAGACCTATCAATCAATCAATCACAAAAAGTGGCCAAGCTGACCTCAGCTTTCTACCTCCAGCTTGAAATAAGGGATAACAAAATTGGCATTTAGCAGTACAAATTTCAGTCTCATTCCTGGAAGTGAAGGACCCAGCCCCCACAGCCCTTTTCTCCCCACAGATGCTCTTGAGTTTATGCCATATTAGGAGCATTGTCTCATCTGGTTTAGGGGCCCGCAGAAGCGCCACCCCACTGCGCAACCATACTGTAGTAACACCTCCTCTATCTGGGAATACAACCCCAGATAGCTGGCTGAAATCCCACAATGCTCCAGCCATATATCTTTTTACTAAACAGCCGTATGCCCACAGCACTCTGTATGGAGAGCACATGGTAAAGGAAAGTCTTCATCCATACAACATAAATGCATGGCCTGACCTCAGACAGCTTACCATTCGATCAGGCAGACTGGATACTGCAAGGAGTCACTGCACAGAAAATTACACGAAGAAAGGAAACAGGATATTTTGAAAGGTTCTACAAATATTTCTCAAAAGAAATTCTCCTGGGACCAAACAGCATTAGAACCCCTTCTAGAGCCAGTTCATTGTCAGCAACAGGCCTCCGACAAGAGCCCTAACTCCACAGTGCAGAGCCCAGGATGTGGGAGATGTATAGTCACCTAATTAACCAAGGATCAGGAGCCTGGGTGGCAGCTCTGCTGCCTGTGCCAGGGACCTGAGAAAGAAAGCACCTTCACCTTAGTTCTGCAGCATTGGGCTAGGTTTGTTGTTCTTGGAGAAGAGGCCTCGGAAGAGCTCTGCCCCACTGAGGGAGACAAACCAAGGTTCCTGCCAGTCGCGCCTTCCAACTGCAGCTGCCTATGGGAATTCCAGAAGGTGCTGGACCTTCAGGCCTGGGAGGAAGGAAGGCAGAGTTGAGGAAAAAAATTACATGGGGAAGGTGTCTCTGTCTGCTTTGAGCCATTACACAAGAGCACCTGGCACACAGTGGGCAGTGGATAATATTTTCGTTGACAATAATAACCAAGGTAAGAAATAAATGATCAGGTCCTAAAAGAGAAGAGGCTAACACAGATGTGGTGGGCAATGAATACTTCGTCCCACATCTGTCCCATGCCTGATGGCAGAGTCCTGAGAGGAGATGAGGCGTTCATCCTACCTGGAATCATGTAATTCATTTCCAGCTAGTTTGAACATTATAGACAGACAATAGCATAGAAGTGTTTTAATCAGTTTTTAATATTTACATACTTATTTGTAAACTTTTAAATTACAAAAGCAATACATATTAGGAGCATGAAATAAACAACATAGAAATATATTTTCAAAAGATTTGAGTTTCTCCCCATTCCCATCTTGCCTGGAGAGTAAATATTTAATGCTAAATGCACCCATTTTCCACCTTTGTCCGTACACATTCAAACTCACGCTGACACGCAGGACCCCTGTTTGTTCTTTACACTGAGACCATACTATATGCATGACTCCGTAACTTGCTTTTCTTCTTTAAAAACCCACTATCAATGTCTCTCCAGGACTAATGAAATACCTTACTCACTAAGATACACACACACACACACACACACACACACACACACACACACACACACACACACAGAGAGAGAGAGAGAGAGAGAGAGAGAGAGAGAGAGAGAGAGAGAGATCTGTGCTATTTTCCACTGATGTCCCTTCTGATATCAGCCAATCTGATCGGTGAAAAATAGGTCCTATTTCTTGCTTTAATTTGTATTTTTCCGAGTTATAACATCACTATTTCCTTTTCTAGAAACTACTTAAATCTTATTTCCCTTTTACTTTGTCGTTAGTTGTCCTGTTCTTATAAAATTATGTGGTCTCTTTGTATGATAAATATATACAGGATTTTTTTGAGACAGTCTCACTCTGTAGTCCAGGCTGATCCTGAACTCACTATGTAACACAGGCTGGCCTAGAACTCATGGCTATCCTCCAGTTTCTGCCTCCAAATGCTGGGATTATACAGGCATGTGCCACCATGCCCACTTATGTGGTGATGTGGAGTTGAACCCACGGCCTTTTGCTTGCTAGGCAAGACTCTAACTGCTAAGCTACATCCCCAGTGCCTGTATGTTCTTTATATTAAAACTTTGTGTTACATGTCATTTTCTCAGTCTATCCATTGTAAATTTTATATCATCATTTTTTAAACAGCTGAGTCAAATAATATTAGACTTCCCACTGCAAATATAAATATTCATGTTCTCTTCCCTCTTGATCTTATTTGGGTGTGTCCTATTTCATGAATATTACTATTTGATCATATAGACTGAGCTAACATTTTGAAATAAGACAGTTTATGCTACAGAAAACTTCACAAGTGTATTTGACAGAAATAAGGTGAAATCATCCTCATAAGCTAGGAAAGCAAAGGTTGCAAATAACTTACTTTTCGGCCTATGTAGGGAGCTAAGCAAAAAACATCGATTGTTTGACTTCTGCCATCTCTGCAACTACTCAGCATCAGCGTGCTTCCAGGCAGGCATTTCCAATCACCCCCTCTATCATTATCATCCTGGGGTAGGCATTTCCCAGGGAAGCTCCACTGAACTTATATGAGGCTTGCCCTGGAAGCCTCCCCTCACCCCCAGACAGAAGGACTCTCTGCACTCTCAGGACGTGCACTTACATCTCCTTTGGAGGTTATTTACCTGTTGACCTTATTTCTATTCTAAGCATCTATTCCTGGGCCTGACACGTAACATTTGCCTTTTAAGCAGTTATCAAGAGAAAGAGAGCAAAACCCACAGTTGAATGTTAGCAGTAAACTGCCAACTCAAGATCAATCAGAAACGAATGTTAAATATTGCTAAAATTACAGGGCAAATTAATGAAGGGGGTGTAAAGGATTCCATTTACAAAAAGCTGATCAACACACAAAATTTCAAGCACATGCTTGATTCACAAAGAAAGGTCCGCCTACACTTAAGGGCTGCAGGGGTGCCGTCCTTCGTGGGCCATATTTCACTCTGGGACTAATGGTTTCTGGGCCAGAACAAAGTCTCAATATTCATTTGTCAGACCCCAGATGAGTTTTGGAATGATCACTCTCATTCAGCCCTAACTGCAGCCAATTTTCTCTGAGTTAATAATCTTGATATCAACACCCTACTTAAAGACTTTTCTATGATAAAAGAAAAACAAATGATTCCTGTAATGGTTCACATTCCAAACACACATCTTCCAGAAGCAACATCTTTTTTAATTGATGACAAGACTACAAAGAAAGCGGTTGGCGATGAGTTCCTGGGAGAAGATGTTTCATTTTTAAAACAGAAAAATGGTAATGTGGTTGTACACAGTCATTGCTTAGAAACAAGGCCACTGTTCCCACCCTGTAAGTGGTCCAGACAGTTACCTTCCCACTTAGCCTTCTAATCTCTGAGGGCGTGAGTTGTTCCACTCCCCCCCAGCATCGTCTGGAGACTCTAAGAAAATGAAGTTGCTGGCTCAGAGCTGAACATGGGCATGTGAGATAAGACAGCTGAGATGTTCGCTTAGGATAAGGTTCAGAGGTGTCACGGACATGGGCGAGAGTCACTGGAGGGACATACAGCCCATCCTAATCCCTCATCGTTTCCAATAGGTTCTTGATTTCTCCCTTAATTTTTTTGATTTAATGAACCCCCATTATTAAAAACTCTGCCTCAAGATATTACAAGATATTTTTAAGGCCCTCGAATGGGAGCTTCATAATTCAGCAATAGTTTAGTTTAACACTGAAATAAATATGAGCCAAATGCCAATATCATAAGGACGGAGAAGGTTGGAGAAAACAGAGAGGGGCAAGGCCAGCAAAGATCTGGCACAGAAGCAGTGAAAGTATTGTCTCAGGACCCAAGAAGTCAAGGTGCCTTCAGCCTTGCCCTGGAAAGTATGCTAGCGACACAACTTAAACCTCACCCTCTTGTTTGTCATAATTAAGAACCGTGGGGGCAGGCTGGTGCTCGGGGAGGGTCCACTGTCTTGAAAGGCCCTTTTTTCCTCAAAATTCTAAAATATCCACATGATGTTCCCATCATCCTGAACTACTACACTGCCCTAACAAGCCCCCTCCAGCACTCTCCACAGTCACTGCCCATCTTCCCAACACCCTTCGCTCTTGTCACCACCTTTCTTTCTCTGCTTAGGACCCTGACGTGACTCTACTTTGCCCACCAAGAGGCCATGAGTAAAATAACTGAGGCCTGACTTGGTCACTGAGCCTTATCTCTTTCCTGCCTGAACAGGACCCTTCATGTATTTTAACCTGACCACTCACACATTACATCTGCCAGAACAGGTGGCGTCCTCTGCCTGAGAGAGCCACCTTCCCGACCTTATCGATTGCTAGTTCTTCCTACAGGGCCCAGTTCCACAGCTTCCTCTTTTGTGAAACATTTTAACCTGGGAACACCTCTTCCTTTCAAATCACAGTTACCTGCAACTCCTCACTGCACCTGTAACCTGGGAAGCGCTACGTTATTTCTTGAATGAAATGGAAACATGTTGAAATGAACTGAAACAAGTTTCAAATTTTTTCCTTCGGCTTTCATCTTGGCAGGGTGCTTCTCATTCTTTTTCCTAGAGCTTGTTTCTTCTAATTATAAAAAGTAGTCCATGAACATTTGAAAAGTACAGAAAAGTGTAAACAGGAAAATAAAAATTATCCACAATCGTCACCTAGAGACAACTACTCTCATTACCCTCTTAATTGCACATTTTGCATCAATGCAATTAAACAAATTGGTGTATGGAAGTCCTACGCCCTGGGCATGTTTTCCTGAATTTAGCTCAAGTCACATACTATGTACTCACCCGGCAGTTGGCTGACCAGAAATCTCTGCTAATGAGCACTCCTACTTAACAACAGTACAATGCAAGCAAATGTTCTTAGTGTTAACTATGGGGCCCCACAAGTTTCTAAAAGGCTTTCTCTGAATCATAAATTCATAGAACTTTGTTTCTCAGCATGAACCCAGGGAACATCCCTACATATGCCACCTACCTTTTCTCCTGTGCATTTGGTCACATGACTAATCATTTCAGATATTCCTCACAGATGGGTTCAGACACGGCCTCGGAATCCTCCCTACATGCATTATCCACAGGCTGAAAACGGCACACAAGGTGACACCTCACTGTCACCTGCGACTTCATCCCCTCATTCTGCAGATGGTGAAAGATCCGAGAGGGGCTGAGGAATTTCCCAAGCTCATAAAATCTGGTTTATGTTCTTCAGATTTAAAATATATTATTTTTTCAAAATTTAGAACCCATAAAATCTATACAAGAGTTTGCTAAAGAATTTGAATAAATAAGAATTTCTAAATTTATGGGCCCAAAGAATACTCCTGCTTCAGATAAATTCCTCAGTCATTCAACAAACATGTAAGAATATACTCTGCATATTCTCTATTAACTTATAGCAAACAAAAATTATGTGATGTGCAGGTTTGTTTTGAGGAATAGGTTTATGTGTACAAAAAAACAGACTCCAAAGTAAAATGGAATACATACAAACTAAGTAACACAGATAGATGTCAGGTATTACAGAAGTTTTTGCAAAAAAGCTGTCACTGTTGTCCAAGTTAGTTAAGGAGAGTTCCTTGGGGATTGTGGAGATTTTATCTGAGAAATTGAGTACTAAGAAAGCAGGAATAGTGTACAGGGGTATTTGTTGAGTAACGGATGGACTGTCATCACAGTTGATGATGGCTGGCATGCACTGTGTCTAACTTGAGATTTATTTTCTCTCAGATAGTTTAATAAAACAAATTGGGAAATTTTCTTCACAATAGGAGGTCTCAATTGTGAGAGGTTGGTTGCTGTAGGAAAGTGCCTGGGAAGAAGCTCCCAATCCTAAGAGTGCTATCCCTGTCTTCATAAACAACCACTTCAGGTTGCAGCACTCCATCCTCCGAGTCCAGCCCCAGATGGACTCACAGAAAAAGATAGGGGGCTGGAGAGTAATGAGGACAACAGGAGAAAGAAGTGTGGAATGGGAACGTTTCCCCACTATTACAGGCTGAATCGTGCACCTTGCTACATCCATGTCAAAGGCCTAACCCCCAGGATCTCAGCACGTGACTGTATTTGAAAACTGGGCCTCTAAAGAGATTATTAAGCTACCACGAGGCCATCAGAGTGGGCCTGAACTTGGTATGACTGGCTTCCTCATAAGAGGACATGTGGGTGCACCAAAGGATCCCTGAGATGCACCTGCACAGAGGGGCAACCATGGGAGGACTCAGTGTGAAGGCATCCATCTGTAAGACAAGAGAGGCCTCAGAAGAGGACTATGCCTTGGTGTAGGTCTTCTAGCTTCCATAACGATGTGAAAGTGAATTTTTGTTGTTTTAACCTACCCAGTCTGTGTACTTGGAAAGCCCAAGAATACTAACATCCACTAACTCCTCTAACATCACCTTCATAGTCGGAAAAAACACAGTCCTAAGGTGGCCCTGACTCTCTAAAGGAGAATAGCCCCATGCTAAGTCAACCTGTCTTCCCAGAGTTCCAAGCAACTACGGGAAATTTTCTTCAGGGGAGGGAGGATGGAAGATCTAGCTCTAGATATGCTAATACATCCTACCACATAGCCTAAAACAGGCAAGAGGCGATCTGATAGGTAAGCACTGAGTTAGCTGGTAGTACCTGCGGCCCTAAGTCATCCAGGAGAAGGGAGTGGGGATCCTGTGGCTTCTACCACTCCAAGACATTGTGACTATGGCCCAGGCATTTTGGGCACTGAGGGAAGCTCAGCAAGGTCTTACATTGCCCTTTAGGGAGGGATGCATTCAACAAAGCAGGCTCTGTGAGTAGATGTCCCCCTTCCTATGAACACAGAAAACCAGGCCTTGGCCCAGGCAAAGGCTCACACAAAGGTCAGGGCCCACCCCTTGCAAAACAGTCAGTAGAGAAGAAAGCCTTCCTCCCCTGCACACCCATGCACTGTACCTGCGCTTTCTGTACAATCTCACACTGCTATGGAGATACACTGTCAAGAGCCATCCTGTCCCTTCCAGGCTGGGGCACAAAAGAGGTCATTCAGCTTCTTGGCTTCCCCATTTTGAGATAGGAATAACACCCATCTCGTAGGCAGTAGTGAAAATCACATTTGATGATATGGATTATGCCTGAAGCCATTAAGGAGCTCCATCAATGCTGGACGTCTTGGCAATTACTGAGTTTATCCACCGTATCTCTTTCTGCTTATCTAACTTCTGTCCTCACTTGTTAGCAGGCTGACTTGCAAGGCAGGCATGCATTCCACCGTGTTCTTAGGAACAGAGGGAAGAGGGCCATGAGCTCATGCCTTTCTATCTCCCTTTTCCAAGTACCAGAGAACTCTGGATGAGGTAAGCACTTACCAGACACCTACTCAGCTAGTGTGCAGTCACCCTGCTGCTCCTATATTTGGAGATGACGTCATGTCTTTCTGCTAACCCTAACTTCAGTACTTAACAGCCCCAACTCTTCTCCCAGCCTTTGATGTTCACCTTGCTTCCAAACCCCGAGTCACTTCATAGCATAACTCATCCCGCACATGGCTGCCAAATGATCTTCCCAGAACATTATTTTTAAAGCACTCAATCCCTTCTCCAAAAAACTCGACAGCTACTGATTGCCCACATGGAAAGGTCTAAGTTCTTAGCTTGACATTCAAGGCCTCACGTAATGTAACACCAACCCACATGTATTTGTCACCATTTTCCTACGCAAATTTTCTGCTCTGTTCAGTGTGGACTCGCCGTTAATGCCAGACTATAATCGCTGATTAAGTAGATGGGTATCTGACTTGTATCAAGTCAATATCCTGTGCACAATCCTACTTCATTTTGTCTATGCTGCTTTTTCCTCCAGGATTCTCTCTCCATTTTCGAGTCACTGGTACCCATGATTATGATGTAATTGATACAGTTGAGAATCGTGTTTATACAACCTGCACAACCACACAGGAAGCCTGCCCCTCTTCCTTTCACTTACTTAAGTCACTCCATTCTTCAAAGGCCAGCTCAAGTCCCACTTCTCCAACAAACGAGCTTAAGTTTATTCTATTGCAGCCCTCGTGACGTATATTGACTACATCCTGCCTCTGCTTTCTAGCACCTTCCATCTTGCACTAGGATTGGATCTTTCATGAAGTCCACTAAGTAAGTCCCTTAAGGGAACCCTCTAAGTCTTCTACTACTGCGTCCCTAGTCCCTGTTATAACCTTGTGCCTGTAGCAGAGTTCATCTGAGACTGCTTGAGAGATGACTCTTCCAAGAAAGCTACAAGCAGCTGTTTCTTGGGTTTCCTAGGCAGTAGAGTTTTAACCAGTCTTTAACCAGGTCTGTGTTATCTCTAGTCCATTTGACACCTAAACGCCCTGAAAGTTTCACCTTGAGAAGAAATGACCTTTAAAAATAAGAAATTAATTTAGCTGCACTGGTCTGCCCACGTCTCAACATGTGAATGAGGGTGTCACCTGGTAAAATGACATTTCCCAGGTGAGCATCTCTGCATATCTGCAGTAGCAATCAGGAAGTCCTCCCCTTCACAGAAAAGATGACTCAGCACGAAAGTCAGGCTGACTTATGGGGATCCAACCCCCCTTTCTCCACAGGCTCATTGTGGAGTTGACATACACTATCCAGCTAGCTTGGGTTAATGACCCTAAAAAAACCACTAGCCTCCCACATAGGAACACTTATTTGGGCATTTACTAATAGAACTCACGGTATCAGCTTTGATCACACTCAACTATTGTGGTCTTAAAAACTATCAATATGCTCTTATAACCAAAAATATATAATTTTTATTCTCCCGACCCCAACTACAAATTTCCCCAAACTCCAGAATCTTATGTATAGCCACCTACAAAATTTCCTCCATGCATGTCCACCCGCCAAGCCATCTCAAACTCAGCATAATTAAAACTCGGGTAAAACTCAGTTCCTAACATTCCCACTCACAAAAGCTTGCTCCTTCCACCCTTCTCCCCAGCTAATTATGATGCCATCCCAGCAGTTTCTCAGGCCCAAGGTCATCAAGAGCACCCTGGCCTTTCACCCAACCACCTTATTTCTGGAATCCCAATTCTGATCCATCAAAAAATTTATCATCTTTTTTTTCCAAATCCCACTGGAATTTTACTCTTTCTCACTACCCACACTGTGCATCACCTTGGTATAAGTCACCAGTACATCTGACTTAGATTACTGGCATAGCCTCCCAGCTATCCCCCTACTTCTACTTTTCCTTTCTCAGTGTATCTCAGTAGAGCAGGCAGAGTGACACTACTAGAGTAAGCATGAATGGCATTGCCCTTTTCAAACCTCTACAAAAGCTTCTCTATCTCAC
Source organism: Ctenodactylus gundi (assembly GCA_004027205.1). Taxonomy (NCBI): domain Eukaryota; kingdom Metazoa; phylum Chordata; class Mammalia; order Rodentia; family Ctenodactylidae; genus Ctenodactylus; species Ctenodactylus gundi. Next base: position 262,358 of record PVKB01001589.1, read on the forward strand.
CACAAGAAAAGCCTAAGCCTCACCGTGACCTGCAGGACTCCACTTGGCCCAGCTTCCCGTCAGTAAGTTCCACCCGGCTGCCTTGCCGCCTCTTTCTTGTCTTCTCTTGACATTTTCTTCCTCCAGCCTTTGTGCCTATTGTTCCCTCTGAGATGTTTCCTCCAAGTATCTACACGCTTAATCCTTAGCTTTCTTCAAGTATTTACTCAAAAGTCAACGTTTCTGTGAGGTCTGTTCTACCTACCCTGCAAAAAAAATTCCCCTTCTTCAGATCTTCTCACCAAAACTGATCATGCTGTCTTAGATTGTACCACCACTTAGCACTAGGCACATTATTTATTTACTTTAATGTTTCTATCATTTATAACATAGGTTTCATTAAGGCAGGAATTTTGGTTGTTTCATTTCCTGCTATATCTTCAGTATACAGGTTGGTGGTTGCTATGTAATAGAAGCTAAGTAAAAAGTTGTTATATGAATGAACCCTAATTTAATAAACTGAAAGCTATATAATTTACTTGTTACTATCAGTTATGAATCAGAAAAGTTGATAATCTTTGAAGGAAATGAATACATTAGGGTCAGAACAACCAGATACTCTTAAGAGTATCTTAGCCAGATGTAGTGGTACATATCTGTAATCCCAGTACTATGGGAGGCTGAGGCAGAAGGATCGTAAGTTCAAGCCCAGCCTGAAACCCAGCTTGGGTAATTTAGCAAGAATAAGATCCTGTCACAAAATAAAAATAAAAGATGTAGCTTAGTGCAAAGGTTCTGAGTTCAATCTCTAGTACCAGAAAAAAAATCTTAAGGAGTAATGTTAAAGGAAATTTAACTAGCAACAAATAAATATTTGATGTTAATTCAACAAATACTTATTGAGCACCTACCACATTCTAGGTATCGAATTAGGCACGACAAATACAACAGCAATCAAGAAAAATAGAATCTTTGGCCTTTGAAATTCACAGACTAGCTGAATCAGACTGCAGCTTCTTCCCCATGCAATGGTAGATCTTGATGTATCGTCTACAAAACCAGATGAGGATTCTTCACTCACTTCAAGGCAAAGAACTCAACCATTTGCATCAGGTCTGCCACGCCCCGTCCTCCCACCCTTGGTGCCTTCCTCCTTTTCCCAGAGCATTTCCTTCTGTCCCCTGCCTCATATATCACGGGATCAGACACACAGTCCATTCACAGTTGCTTCATCTGTCAAATTCAAAATAAATTAAGTGTCATGCAGGGCCTTATTGTCTACAGTTTTGCAAGGCATATCAAATTTGAAGCCTTACACAAACACATACACACACACACACAGAGAGAGAGAGAGAGAGAGAGAGAGAGAGAGAGAGAGAGAGAACTGTCAAGCAGATGAAAAACAAAATCTTTTATTCCCACAATGAAAATAAACTCCCTCAGCCCTAGGGCTCACCTAGCTAAGTGTGGACAAAGCAGCAGTCACACAGATGACATGAAAAGCCCTAATGGCACATCCAACAGAGTCATTGTATTAATCCCACATCATTCTGTCACTGTCACAACGTTGTACCCCTTAAAAGACCCAGAATCATTTGGGCTCTTTTGTAAGGGAAAGAAGTGTGGGAGGCAATCTTTCCTTGGGAGAACATTGAAAGGGAGGGGCTGTCGGGAATGCGGGCAAAGAACACACTATGTACTGATGCCTGTCGCACCTCTCGTTGCTGTGATTTTGAGTGATGGGAGTGGGGGAAAGGAAAGTGGGAGCTCTTGGTAGGGAGACTGGCATGAAACAGACAGGCATGAAGTCTGGGTAAATCCTATTCTGAGATGTGACCAGAGAATAAAGCCCCCCCCCCCCAAAGAAGTTGCGCCATCCCACCGGTTGCTGAGCAAACTCAGATCCCCATCATCTCCCGCTCCTGACGAAGACATGGGTGCCCAGTCACTCGTTACTTCCTGCTGCGACACTTACGATTTGTCGGGTACTGTGAAGAATGTAAGGGTCACAGGCACTTCCAATTAAAAGAAAAAAGGAGATGTAGTTCAGCTTACTATGTCTAGCACGTGGAAGGCTTGGGGTTTCACCTCCAGCACTGCAAAAGAAGGAAGGAAGGAAGGAAGGAAGGAAGGAAGGAAGGAAGGAAGGAAGGAAGACTGGCTCTTTAACACAAGATATACAGAAAGGTTGAGACAGGGTAGCATATTAAACCCTCAAATTGGGAAGAAATAAAAAGTGAAAATAAATTTATAATCCATACTTTAAAAATCAACAAAACAAAAAAATTGATTCTTTTTTCTAGTGCCTTTTCACTATGCTATATGCTCAGCCCCAAACCTCTTTATTTTTGAGATAGGTCTCACTAAGTTCACTCTATTGTCCAGACTGAGTCCCAACTTGTGATCCTCCTGCCTCAGCATCTTAGAGTGCTGAAATTATAGACATGTGCCATGAAAAAACAAATTTGTTCTATAAGAAGATTAAAAAGTTGATAAACTCCAAGGAAGATGATGAAAATAGATAAAAAGAAAGCAGAGATTACCAATACCAACAACTTAAACAAACAAACAAAAAATGAAGTCATGTGCGATCCTGTGGCTATTTACAAAGACAGTAAAAAGCTATTACAAATAACTTTATGCATCTACATTTAAAAATTAAGATGCAATGGGTAAATTACTTTAAAAACGCAAGTTACAATGACTGACACAAGAAGTAGAAAAACTGACTAGCCCGGCATTAGAGAAATTGAATCTGCAATTTAAAAAAAGATAAAAAATAAGACAAAATTAAGTGAACTTTATCAAATTCTCTTTATGCATCAGTTCCATTAGTATATGATTTTTCTACTCTATTCTTCCAATATGGTAAGTTACACTGATTGATCCTCCATTGTGTTAAACAAATGCCAAGTTAGCATAAAGCCACAAACAAACTAAAAATAAAAACAAAAACAAAAATTCTCCAAGTCCAGATGGCTCCTTGAGTGAATTCTAAGGAAGAAAATACTTTAATCTTACATAATCTTTCAAAGAAGGGAAAAAAAAGAGATTTTATCAGCTTGTGTCTTGACAAGGCCACTGCAGAAGAGTTATATTACCATGACTCACAGATGACATAATAATGCATGTAGAAGATCCAAAAGGATCCTCAGGTTGACAACTAAAGTTACTATGTGGATTTATCAAGATAGTTGAATATATCTGCAATAGAAAAAAAATAATTTGCAATTTTACATACTAATAACAAAAAATTAGAAAATACTGCTATAAAAATAATTCCCTTTGGTAGCTGGGGACATAGCTCAGTGATTAGAGTGCTTGCTTAGGAAGCATGAGGCCCTGGATTTGATCCCCCAACTCTACAAAATAACTAGGAACAGTGGGCCATGCCTGTAATCCCAGCCCTTCGAGGAGGAGACTTGCCCTCAGACTAATGAGGAAGCTGAAGCAGGAGGATTTCCATGAATTCTAGGCCAGCCTGGGCTACATAGTGAGTTCAGGACCTGCCTGGACTATAGCGAAAGACCCTGTCTAAGAAAAAAAAAAAAAAAAAAAAGAAGACCAACTACAAAGAATGTTAACAAAACTTTTATCAGACATCTACATAGAACACTAGAAAGTATTAATGATAAAAATTAAATTGATATATGGACATATTATGGTCATGAATGAGAAATCATAATGATAGAAAAATGTCTCCACACATGAAGCTACTTTCCATAGAAGTATCTCCACTGCCTGCCACCAGAGAACATCCAGAGGGTTGGGTGCCAACAAATTAGAAGAGGGACAGAGCCATGCAGAATTCTCAAACGAGGACCCCAGTGACCCACTTCCCCATGTAACCTTCATGTATTCCAAGATCTGGCCCTAACCACGAGTTCCTCAGAAATCTGATTCAACAGCCCAGGCTCACCATTCCTGAACCCTCCAAAGACAAAATCACGCATAACACAGACTAACATATCAACAGCCCAGACCGGGTTCGCAGTGATCCCAGGCAAGCCACCTGGGAAGCCAATCTGTACTTAAAATTGCTTTGAATAGGGAGAGTGGGTCACATGATTTGACTGGTTAACAGTATTAAGTTGCCATTGCAGGTGTCTGCTGGCTTTGCTCCAGAGAGACCTGAAAGTCCAGTGCTGGGCAGAGAGCCCTCTTCCTGGTGGATTCTCCCTATGCTTCCCTCTAGTCCTTGTCTTTCTCTTGCAGCCACAGGTAGACAGCCCCCCACCCCCAGGGCCACATGTCAGTGACATCAGTGATGCTAATTCCCTAACAGTGTTGTGCCCTCTCCTAGAACACAGACACTCTCTTGCAGTCTCTATACTTAGCTTGGTGCATTGGCCTTCAATTTTCTTCTTTTTGCATTTTTAGAAAATACCTCATTTTGCCTCTTAAATGCAACAGGAAAAAAAAAACAGTTTATTTTGGGCTAACATTTTATCAAGGGTGATCAGAGTCACTTATGAGAATGACTAGATGCAAGTCCTTGTGTAAAAATTATAACACAAACCAGCTATCCAAAGAGAAACTGCTAACCATCAGGTCTCTTAGTATGGTGGCTTTTAACACACTAGAATGTGAGTAGACATACCTCTACTTCTTCTTCCCAGACATAGTACATCAATATCCCAGGAGCCAAGATCAGACTTCTACATGAGGAGGACCCCTGTATCCTCACCTTGACCAAGCTACGAGTTGTCAGGTGCACAGGGCCTCTGGAAGCGGATCCAAATCATGCTTTAGTTCACCCTGCATACCTCAGTTCTATCTTTCCTTGAGGACAAAAGACAGTCATCTTGCTTGACAACAGAGGTACACCTGCCCAAAACACCTCACCATCTGCTGCTGACACTTCACATTCTTTTGCTAACTGACTTGGTCTTCTATTTTCTGCTTCAGGTAAACAAGTTTCTTTCAGGAGAACACACTGACTTGAAATTAAGCAAAGGTGCACAAGGAGTGATCAAAATATGCAGTAAATGTTTAAACTTTTAAACATGCATTATGAGAAAAGACACACTACTATTAAACCTCTCAAAACACTCTCCCTTGCTTTGAACACACGATTCCATTGTTCTTGCCATTTTCTGAAGCTGTTTCGGAAGGTCTCTTTCCTGAGTGACTTTGTGAGGTGCAATCAAGCTAGACTAAATGCCACTGCTGAATGCCATCTAACTGAAAGACAGGCTTGTAAAAACATCACAGTGCGTCCTTATCCATTTTGTTCACAGGAACCGGAACCATGACATTTGTGACTCTTCCCCAAAGTCAAAACGACCATGAAAGGTAAACACTTTGAATCAGCTCAAGACACTTAGGCAGCCATGACTGCGCAACTAAAACCAGCCTTGTCCAATTAGTCTCAGTTTACAGTTGACAAAGCTGAGGCTGAGACAGCATAATTTGCAGGCTCAAACTCAAGTGGGCAAACTCAGGACGGCCAGGAGCCTTTGCTTCTAGGAAAGAACTCCTAAGTGACTGGACAGCACCAGGAAGAATGGCCAGCATAGAGCACACCTCTACCTGCAGCTGCCAGCCCTGGCCCTCTCCTGTGCTCCTTACCCACCACTGTGTGCAGAGGCACCAACACAGGTGCTCATTTCACGGATGGGAGGAAAGGCAAGCTGGAGAAAGCCCTGCCGGTTTAGTGTGCCAAAGCTTCTTCCTGACCCAGGGTCCGTCCTCCTTCAGAAAAGCCATGACAGTTTCTACCCCACACTGAGCAGAGGAAGCTTCTTCCCTCTGGTGCGTACAACCCGACACCCTTCCCAAGGTCCAGCCCTTCCACAGTGCCAGCTAGGTGGCTTCCAGCCACTCCTCTCACTCATTCCAATAATAGATCCATAACCTAGACATACTGGGGTTGAGCAGTTGTCTCCCAAATATGTCTCTAGGTAATTTAGAAATCTACGGAATGTATTATGAGGCATTGCTCCAAATGCTGGATTTTTTATAGCACTTTCTACCTTGTCTGATCTATAAAAGCCAGCAAGCCTCAATGTTTGGTTTTGAAGTTTGACATGTCGAATCTTTTTCTTTCAGTACTGGGAATTGAACTCAGGGACTTTGCACTGAGATACATCCTTAATTCTTCTTCTTCTTCTTCTTCTTCTTGTTCTTGTTCTTGTTCTTCTTTTAAATTTTGAGACAGGCGCTCAGTCAGTCACTAAGCTGTGCTTGAACTCACCATGCTCCTGCCTCAGCCTCCTAGACAGAGTACTGAAATTTCAAGCACGGGCCACCATGCCTGACTGACATGTTGAATAGTTTCAATCATTTCTTACAATACAACAAAAAGTTCAGATCTAAATATTGTCTCTTATGTTTAATAAATTCATTAAAATTTTAAAATCAGGACAAGTGAACTTTATCACCTAAGGTCTTACTTGCAGACACATATACAAGTAGACGAGTCAAGCCTGACATTCTGAGCTTAAGAAACCCCCGTTCACATGGCAGTGACGGGCCTAGAGCCTCAGTTGAGTATCATGGCTTTTCCTGGCAGGGCTCTTCCATGACCAGCTCGGCCCCTGTGCAGCAGCACACAGCTTTGCTCCAATACAACCAAAAACCCACACAGATGCTGTTTCATTGCACTTCTACTATATTCTAGGCACTGTGTTGAGAGCTTCACATTCATTATTTCTAACTCTTAAAACTTTGCAGCGTGGTATCCCTTTTTTATAAGAAAAAGAAAAACGAACGTTAATAACTTACTGAGGTCACACCTCAGCTCTTAACATCTCCCGATCCTTTTCCTCCTCCTACGGGGCAGTGTTCAAATGTGAATCCACCTCCATGTGCATGAGTCTTGAAGCCAAGCCTCAGAAAAACTGAGAAAGCGGGATGTGTCTTCTGGTGCCAGCCTTCCGTTTCCCATGTAGTCTTTTATATAATCACCACCATCAGTATACTTCTGCCTCTTTCTGCTTCCCCTAGTCAGTTTTCTTCTACATTTATTCATTCATTTATTAATTAATGTTTATTTTTTACTAGCTAAGTATCGGGTGTTACTGTGAATCTTGCTCTAAGGACAGGTTTCAATTTTATAGTTAACGATACCACGTGATCACAAAATACAATGAATCTTAAATTTGAAAATTTTTGTTACAGTAAGAGACAAATTGCTACTAATCCCTCTCAAAATACTCTTCGCTTGAACATGCTTATTCCATCATTCCTTCTGGAGCAGTTCTGGAAGTCTTCTATTGTCTTTACAAGTTGTAATCAAAAAAATACAATGAATTCTACTGCTGAGTGTTATCCAACAGACACACACTACAGTGAGCTAGTGAAAACAGCACATTGTGTTCTCATCTACCTTATGGACCGAATCTGTCTGTGTGACTTCTGGTTCTTTCCCCATGTCATCATGACCATGAAAGGTGAATGTTCTGACTGAACTCAGGACATCCAGGCAGTGGCAACAGAGTCGCTGCAGTCACTCACGAGCGGGACTTGCAGAAGAGCTTCTGCAAGTGGCAAGAGCATTGAAGCAAACATGCTGGGGAAGCCGTGAGCGTTTTGAGGAGAATTAATGACAGCGTGTCTTTAATTGCAATCCCTTTCTCAGTGTAAACATTCACTGTATTTTTCAGTTACATTGCAGAAGGTGAGTTCTATCCCACAAAACCATTGTGAGAACTAGATGTGATGATGCATTAAAAAAAAATAAAGCAAAATGCAGAGCTCTATGGCATGATGGCAGTTTTCTTAGAAACTGCACACAATTGCCATGGAAGGGGCTTTGCCAACTCCCCAGCAGTTTTTGAAGCGCTTGCGCCATACTGAAGCCAGCGTAGCCTGGTTCCTGCGCTCACTCTGTCCTAGCCGTTCTCCTCCCACTCTGCCACTCCCACTATTCCTAAGCTTGCCTGCCACACTTGTGTGTTGTAATGTTCAACATACTTCTTCACACACTCATTTTTTCCTAACTCCTTGTCTTTACTCTTACACTGCTGGCCAAAACAAAGACTCAATGCTCGTTTCATGCAAAAGGCCTCACAGGAGGCTGAGAAGAGGAGGGGGCAGCCAGCCCCACTGCCAGGCCTTCTCCCTCTGGATCCCTGGGCTTCTGCTTACGTTATTGTTTATCTTATTTTGGGCCTAAGCCCAGGGGGCAGGGCAACATTTCACTTTGTTTCCACATGGCCCTGATGCACCTTTTGTGCCTGACAGATGTTAAATAAGAACTGGCATTACAATAAAGGAATGGCAGGAGGTGACCCTGCTGGGTAAAGCATTCACTCAGGTGCTACCAGAAAATCCAGGAAGAAAAGGAGCTCTCTCTTCATTTCTTCTTCCTGAACTGAATATCTCTGTGGGCACACGCCCTCCCCCGTGAGCCTGGCCAGCTCTGGCACTACAGCTGCAGGCCTGCTCCAGGCTGTGGACCTAGTTGGGAGGTAACAACTGTCCCGACCCAGCATGTTCAGAAACCTGAGTCTGGGGCAGTAAAATGGAATCATTGTGGTCATACTACCAACTAGCAAGCTCCTCATGGAAGATTCTCCTTTTCCCAGTGACCCTTAAGTTCATCCCGGCATCCGCTCTCTTCCAGGCCAGGCCTCGATCCATACAAGAGCACCCCTGTCACTCCTTGCTTCCCTTAACCAACGTCCCCCGCTGCCTGAAACACTCCTTCCGTGTTCACATAGGGTTTCTGCTGCCGCAGTCCCCCTTCTGCAGGATGAAGCCAACTGCAGAGCCTGACAATCAACAACAGCCTTCACAAGTTGCTCACCACTCTCTGTTTCTAAATTTCATTTCCCACTGGATTCAACTGCTCCCTAAATAATTTCTAGCCTTTCTGCTTTTCCTCACACCGCTATTTTCACCTACATATCCTTGCTGCTTTGTTACTTCCTGTCTTCCCAAATTATGCCCACCTGTGCTGAGTTGCTTTTTGCCCACCTTCCCTCTACCTCCTCACTCACAAGTGAGGCCCACCCCCCAAATCCCCTGGCTTTCCAGCTCTTTTGTTTTGAGAGGCAGGAACTAGCAGTAGGACAGTAGAGGTGTACCTTTTCCCATGTCCTTCAGATTCTGTCATCAATTCTGGCCAAGCCAGATCCATTGATCAAAATCCTAAAGTCCCTTTCTGCTTCTAGACCTCCCTGGGCTCTGGTAAACTCTTCCCCTACGTCAGGTTCAGGAGTGAAAATGCCACCCCCTATAGCTGGTCCCTATGTTCTTGTCCACATCTGATCCTGTGTTCTTGTCCACATCTCTGAAACAATGCTGCTCTTAATTGGTCTTTAAAACCCCAGCCAAAGTTATTCTCTGTTTCCTGACAGGATCCTGCCTGAAACACCAAAATCTTCAGCCTCATTCCAATCCCAGCCTCTTCCAGGAAACTTTCTATTTCGTAGTAGTTAAGAGTGATTATTCAGCTCCCACCTGTCCCCAGCACCCTTCCTTCATTCCAGCTTGTGGAACTCCATATTTTCTGAAGTATTTGACATAAATGAGCTCACCTTTTCACCACAACTACCCTAAAAGACAGGCAAGGTATCATTACCATTAATAATCTCATTCACATTTTGCAAAGACCTGAAGCTTCTACAGAATAAGAGCCATGGCCAAAGACACTCAGCTAGTAGGTTGTCATAAGCTGGACAGTTTGGGCCACAAAGCATGCTGGGATTCCAAGAATACAGGCCAGTGGGGAAGGGAAAAAAGGTATCTGACAAGACAAGGGCTGAAATGTATCTAAGTAAGCATAGGATCCAAAAATTAAAAACCCAGTGGATGAGACAACAAAATTTAGGACACTGTCCCCAAGAAGCATATAAGCTTGATGTGGAAAAAGTGTATGTAGACATAGCTGATAATAACAACACAAAACAGAATAGGTCCAAAAAAGTAGGAGAGGACCTTAAAGGCAAGTGCTTTTTATTACATGATTTTGAAGTCCTGCTGTGTTCCATCTTCACCCTGCACCTGAACCAAAGTCCCAGGCACAGAGTTGTTCCAGACAAAGTCATTCATTCACTTGTTTGGCTTCTACAATGATCCCAGCATGGTGCTGCATCCTGGACACATCACAAGAAACAGTACAGACATAACCTGGCTCTCACAGAACTTGCATATAGCAGGAGAGATGGTGTTTAGTGAAACATTGCATAAATACCTAGAATAATGCAATGGTGGTTAAGTGCTCCCAAGAAAAACATGAGAGTGTTACTTGCATGATCCCTAGGGAAAGTTGCCTTTGTTTAGAATCAGTGCTCAGAGAAGACTTTCCTTAAGCTATTTCCTTTACATTGAGAAAGGGAGTAGGCTTCTGAGTTTACACATTCTCACGTGAGCCAAACAGCAGGTCCAAAAATTTTGAACTTGGTGGAGTTGGCCAAGGGTGACGGGGCGGGGCGGGGGAGAGGTTTGATTCTAACATAAGCCAGCATGGTTGGAGTACAAAACTAACGCAATGAGCAAAAAAGCTGGCTGAGGCCAAACGCTATGTCGATCATGTTAAGGATTTTGTTCTTTATTTCAAATGCAACGAGAATCCAATAAAGGGCTTTATAAAAGAGAAATGACACAGGAGATGTGCATTGTTTAAAAATCACTCTAGCTGCAGAATAGAGATTGCATTGAAGAAAAATAAGAGAAAAGTTGAAAACAGGAACCCAAGGGCTAGAAGACAGTAGCCAGAGCAGGTAAATATGGCAGAGATGGAGAAATAGAGACAGCCTGAGATGTACTTGGAGGTGACAACCGAAAGACTTAGTGTTTTATGAGAGTCAGATGCCAAGAGAGGAAAGGAAGGGTAGAGAGAAAAGAAGAGAACACGGGGGCTTTAGGTGTGTGAAAGTCAGTAGGTTGTGGGATATTTACGGAGACAATGCAGCCTAGAAAGAGAGCAGGAAGGAGCCAAGGCTTGCTAGTCTAAGGTTCTTAGGAATGGTGTTGGCTTTGTCTGCTTTCTGTTACTATAACCAACCACCACCACCTGGATAATTTATAAATAATAGAGGTTTATTTAGATCAGTGCTTTGGAGAACAAGATGTCCAAGAGCATAAAACAAGAGCATCTTCTGAACATCTAACAAAGGCCTTTCTGTTAGGTCACGGCACAGCAGAGGACGTTACATAGCAGGACCGAGCAAACTTGCCAGTGAATGTGTTTTTTTTATAACAAAGCCACTTCCAAGATAACCCACTCATCCACTAATCCATTCATTAGAACACAGCTCTCATGATCCAATCACCTCCCCAAGGTCTTACCTCTACACATCATTAACCTCTGACTTTAGGGATTAAATTTTCAACACATAAATTCTGTTAGCAGGTGATAACAGTGAGTAATTAGCTATATGAATCTGCAGCTCAGAAGTATTCTGGGCTAGAAATATAAGTTGGAGTCATTAGTGTATACAGTCAAGGGACTTTCAGCGAGATCTCCTAGGGAGAAAGTCTGTGAGAAGAAATGAGAGCCTCAGAGGAGTATAAGTATCAAAAAGCCAGAAGGAAATGGGAATGTGTGATGACACCACAGCCATACCTGACGGCAGGAGGAACAGGAACTGCTGAATGCCACTGAGAGGCACAACAGGGCACACAGGTCCAAGTACTGGAGCTAACGTGGCCAAGCTTGCTATGTCCTTTTTCTTTGCCACGCCGAGGATCAAAGACAAAGCCTCACCTATGCTAGGCAGGTGCTCTGCTACTGAGCTACTTGCCCTGCCCACCCAGCTGAGGCTTTTTTGTTGGTTGGTTGGCTAGATGGTTTTCTGCAGTGCTGAAGACTAACCCTAAGTCCTCATGCCCACTAGGCAAATGTTCTATCACTGAGCTCCCTCCCCGGCCGACACGTGACTGCGATTGACATCTCAAGTTACTTCAAGTTTATACACACCACATCAGGATAGATGTCTACATTGAAACCTTTATCCAAAAATACCGCCCAGATACATACCTCCCAGGTAAAGGCTAAAACCTCTGCGAACTGAAAAGCTCCCCAAGAAGACCCTACCCCACCTGCTCCTGGGCTGCCTCTAAAGTTCTCCCACCCCACAAGGTAGTCCAGGACAATGGTCCCAGGCCATGTCTTCTAAACCCTGGGCAGTCCCCACGGCTGCTCTGAGTGCTGCTGGGAATTAACAGAAATAGCCACACAGATAATAACATCTGTGCTGTTCCCAACTGTCCCAGAATATTGGCTGTCTATTAAATTTTCATACCTCCACCAAAGATTTTCTTTTCCTTTCTCTTTTTTCATTGTGTTTCTTTTTTTGGTCGTTATCATTCCTGTTTCAAAAACATAAAGAAAAGAAAGCACCATGCATGCGGTAATGAACTTGGGCTTGAGGCTTCACCTGTTTGGTGCTGAGCTGGGCCAGGCCCTGGCTCAGAGGGCCACAGCTGGAAAGCAGCAGAGACAGGCCTTCTGGTCCACCTTCTTTTTCCTACTTCCATGCGGCTCTTCCCCGACCTCCCAGCCAGCCTCCTGGCCTTTCTTTTGTCCTGTTAATCCCCTTCCTCCTACTTTTGCCCTCATTTCCCTGTTTCCCCCGTGCTTACCGCCAAAGTTAATCACTTGAATGTCTAGGTCTGCATGCACGCACTTGAAATTTCTTTCCTTCTCTTCCTTTCCGCCCTTGCTCTATATCATTCTCAGAGATGAGCGATCATCTAGAGAGTGTGCCTTTCTGGGCAAAGACAAGTAATTGCCCATCCTTTCTCCCACACTCAGGAACACAAGAGGGGCTCTTCTCCTCTCTCCCACACCCAGAGGTTTGGAGTCACTACCTTTCCCGTGTTCCACAAGTCAGACTTAGAAAGGGGCCTACAAAGGGGATTTACTCTGATCCTCTGTGAGAAACTGAGTGCCAGGATGAGTGCGGTGTTCCTGGGCCAGGGCCCTGCACTGTGCAGATCAGACAGGCTCTGAATGGCCTCTTCTCCTCCCTCTCTTCCTCCCTCCAACTGGAAGATGGGGCCAAATCCAATTGGAGGTTAAAATAGGGCAAGGTGTGTAGTAAGCACAATTCTCTCTTGATACCACGGGAATCATGACAGGCGACCCAATTTCATCTCAAGTGATTTAGCAGCAGCTTACCCTTTTCAATAGAAAGTGGCACTGCAAGACTAATTACATGCAGTATGAGGCCTGGCATTGTGTGATACGCAGAGAGTCCAGGGCTCAGGTGTACATGCTACCTCCCGGGCTGGTTCTACTGCACCGCTTCCTCTGCTACACTTCTCAAGCTGATCCCAAGGAGGAAAGCACAGCCCACTCCATTTCCCACTCCCACGAGACTCCACGGTTTCCTCTTTCCATGAAGAACATGATTTCAAGTTTACCTGGAATGAGGGTAGGAAGTTATGTTAAACTCAGTGTCTGAAGTAGGATCTGAGGGTCCTGACTACCTCCCACAAAAGAAAGGCTGACAGAGGCAGAGGCGGGTCACCAAAGGCCCACATTCTGGCAGTAAATGGGCCCCAAGCCAGAGGCACAGTCAGGGTGGAATTACTGACTGGGCACAGGCCCCAGAAGTCCATGGAACTTGAAGGGTAGGCATTTCTACATCATCTGTGGAAGACATAAAGAAACTTCCTTTCAAATCGGGGCAGGTCCAGCTAACACAAGAAGCCTGTCCCTTATCTTCAAACCAGTTCTTGCAGAATGAGAACAGCCAGCCAACTGTGTTAGTCAGGGAAAGGCAAAGTATACAGGGAAGTACAGGTCCAAGAACAAGCCCCAGGTTTCATGTTAGCTCAGCATCAGCTGTATTCTATCATGGGCCTCCGTCTGAGCTGCTGTAAGAGGTCCACAAAGCTCACAGCTGCAATACTGGCTTCCACTTCTCCCCACCACCTGACAAGGAGCTGGAGATATCGGCAGCAAAGGGAATCAGGCAAGTTAAGGCAAAAAGAGAGGTGACAAGAAGTCGGCTGCTCTGCGAACTACAGATCATTTTGGCCAATCAAGAATTCCTCAGTACAGAGGATCAAAGTTGAGAAATGCTTAATAGCACCTGGCCAGTGTTCTTGTGCCCCAAATCCTCCAGGACTTACATCAAAAAGACAGGTCTACTTTAATATTCTCTCTTATGGGGAGAAGTGTCATAAGCAAAGCCTCTGGCTAGGTGCATTGGTAGGAAGGACTGGTCTCTCTTAGAAATACCAATTGCAGTGTTCACACATGCATGCCTCACAAAAAGTCAGTTTTCACACACAGCTAATTCTCACAAAATAGCACAAATCAAAATGTAACACATAAGCATATTCAACAACTTCTCCGGTCCTCCTAAAGCCCCTTTTAACAACACTTATCTTGAGCTATCTGTAGCACAATATTGAAGAACACAGACTCTGCAACTAAACTGTCTCAGTTTTCTCAGCTATAACATGGAGATACAATCATCTGATTCCCAAAAGTTGCTGGGGAAGTTGAATTTCTATCTGTGGTATGCTTAGAGCAATGGCTGGCACGTACTATGTACGATGTAAGCATTTATTAATTCTCCTCATGACAAGGGGCCTTTGGTGATCTGTCTTTGCCTGGTCTTTTCACCACACTAAATATCACTGAGGATTTAAATAAGAAGTCTTATAATCCTAAAAGCCCATAGTTTTCCTTCTTAGTTTTAAGGTTTGCTTACCTCTGACCCATTCGTAGGTTCAGTGGTGTTTATGGCTTACTGTAACACTGGCCCTGATCCTGCTTCAAGGCCTCATGCAGATTCTCTGAAGACTTCTGATCCCCTCATCCACCCCACCTTATTTAGTCATTTTCATGCATAAATATAGACCATGTGACACTTCAATGAACAGTGTTCCTTTTGTTAATATGACCTCAATAAGCCCTTGTGTCATGCCCAACTCAAGGCCCACAGTTTTGTTTCTGTTTTTATTTATGTTTTTGGTTTTGTCTTTCTCTTTAATGATTCATTTAACATTTTTAAAGAGGAAGTTTCATTACTTATGGATACATTAACTAGATTATATATCTTATACATATCCCAAGAAAATTTCACTGAAAAAAATGAGGGCCAAAAAACCAGGATGCCTGCCACTGTTTGGACATGCTAAATTCTAACCCTAGAGTTGGGATAGTCAATTTGCCTAATAATACTAAGGAATCTTGGCAGTTCCACCTTCTTGATACTTGCCACTGTAAACACTGCTCCGGACTACCAAAAGCACAACCATCCCAGACATCACCATCATTTCCTGATACCTCCTTCCGATTTCACCTTGCCATGGTCTGCTCTCCATCCAACAGGAAGAATGATTCTACAGAATACAACAGATCTTACAATTCATCAGCTCAAAGCCTTCCAAGACAAGGCAAAACCAAACTCCTAACTATGATCTATAAAGCCCAATATGGTCTGGCCCCAACTGATTCTGTTCTCACTCTTATCCATTAGACACTCTAGCCTTCCTGGCCCTCTTGCTGTTCACCAAACCTGCAAAGTACCCAGTCTGAATCATGACACTTGTTGGGCCCCCTCTGAAATGTCCTAGCTCCATATTTCCCAGTGCCTATCTCCCATTCCCTGCTTAGATGTCCCCCTCCTTCCAAAATCACCCCATCTAAACTTGAATTATCTATCTTCTCCTAACATTCTTGGTCCCTTACCTTCGTCTTCATATGACTTATTACTACCTGACACTACCTAATTTTTTAATTGTTTAATACCTACTATCACCCGAGAATAGGAATGCCAGAAGAGCAAGGACTCTGCATGTTCATCACCATATTCTCAGCTCCCAGCACAATTCTTGGCCATAACAGATGCTCTATAAATATTTGCTGAATTTTTAAAAATGCAATTGGGAAATGCCAGTGTATGTGCCCAATTTAACGTAGCCTTTGTGTTTTCACTGAGCAGAAGAAAGTTTGACCCTGAATTACTCATTAATTTATTATTCCATCTACCTAATAATTCACTAGATTTTTACCGAGCATCTACTATGTGCTAGACACTGTGCTGGGTTCTGAATACAATCACAGAGTAATAGACATCTCTGCCCTACTGGAGTCTGTGTGCAGTTAACAGAGATGAAACTTAAATAATCGTACACAAAATGTGATAAATACTAGGAAGCAAAAGATAAGGAATTATTCCAAGGGCACCTGATTAGAATGATGATCAGAAGAGGCCCCTCTAAGGAAGTAAAAATTAAGTTGAGACTTGAAGAATTAATAGGTGTTAACAAGATAAAGAATGGGAAGGGAGCGGTGTGAGCAAAGGTAGGAAGAGAGAGAGCACAGAAGATGGAAGGTGACAACAGCAAGTGCACAGAGGAAGAGCGGCCGTGAAACAAGACAGGGAACAGAAGGGCACAGACTTTCAAGGCAATGGGAGAGAGGCTATGGTGAAAGATCACAAGATGCATGCACAAGATGAACTAGGCTCGCTGGGCTGACCTCCATTTGGGCACTGCAAGGCCCATCCGTGTCAAATGTGAGAAAGCACAGAGGAGCCACTGACAATTTCCAGCAGTGACACCACTCCTCTAATGGAAGAAACTCAGGAGACGGTAATGAACACTCAGAGTCCCTAATCACTCACCCTCAACCTCCTCCCCAAGCATTTTCCATGCTATCCCTTTTATTGTGGCCATATGGAGAACATGCCTCAAAACACACCTCTTCTCAGTCTTTCCCTTTCCCACCTATTGAACTTCCATCTCTGAGGTTTCTCAGTGAAACCTTCTTGACTTTCCCAGACATCACTATCTTAGGCCACGCAGTGCTTGGTCCATAACACTCATCGTAACAGTAAAATCTCCTCTATTTTTAATGTGTAAGATTGGTCCTATTACTAGCAGGCAGGCCCTCTGATGTTTGGTGTGTAAATCAGGGTGAAGTAAACTGCTTAAATCATTTACTTTCTCCTATTCCATCTATCAAAGGCAGATTGATTCTGCTCAAATTGAAGGCAGAGGGAGGAGTGGGAAGAGTCAGGACTTTGCCAGTTTGGCAAGACAAGGTTCCAACCAGTCTTTTCACCTTAACAGCCATTGGCTTTGGGCAGGTCTCTTAACATCTCTATGCCTCAGTCGTCTGATTTGCACAATGAAGACTGGTCACAATCTCCGGCAGAGCAACTGTACGAACTGGAGGTCACACATGTAAAGTTCCCTACACAACACCTAAGAGCCGATAGGCACGAAGCAAATAGCAGCTGGTATTTTTCTCAGTGCTTCCTGTCTTCTACCTCTCTTTTTGACAAACCGATCCCAGAGATCTCAACAAAGTGTGTTTTGTCCTGCGAGAAGAGATGTAACCTACAATAGGAATACTCACAGAGATACGTGGATGGAAAGGAAGCCTCTATCTCTGCTGGCGGGAACTACGAGGCCATTGGAGGATGGAAACCGTAGGAAACCAGATGGCTGGTATAAGCAAGCTAAACCAACCTCTTCTCACTATTGACTTGACCCTGACTGAGGGTCCACCCAAGTCCCAGGCAGTCATAAGCGCCTCTGAGTGCAGGGTGGGTCTCAGCAAAGATTGGTTACCATAGCACTAGAGGATGTGCAAGCTCTTCAAATTAGAGCAGGAATTTAATTAAACCAAAGGAGGAATGAAAGATGGGGAGATGATTAAGGGCCCAGGACATCTCCTTCCTTTTGAGGAGAGGGGGGAGGCAGAGCAGAGCTAGAATTCACCCTGTTCACAATCTGCCCCATCCTCACCATCCTTGAGCCCCAACTCCCCTCATCCATACCTCCAGCCCCTCTGAGCATTCTCAGGCTCCTTTCATTAGACACTCTGTCCCCTACCCCAACGCCAGCCTTGTGCAAAGCTCCCTGGGGACATCTGGGCTGCTGACTCATTCTCCTGGATTGTAACAAGGCTGGAAACTTTTAATTCCCTGGTTATGATCTCTTCTCGCTCTTTCTACTTCATCTTCCTTCATGTTATGAATTATGTACAGTACTTCTGGTACTCAAGAAAGACCCTTTATCAAATCTGTACAAAAGAGAATTCATGAGTGATTCGGATCAACCAAGAGTCTCTTGAAATGACAAAGAGCTCCTCCCTAGGCCTGCAGGGAATGTGAGCCTAAATATGCACACGTACACGCGTGCACACACTCGAGGACTGCTGTGCAGTGGGGCAATCCCCTGAGACCTCAAGTGGACAGAGCGGTGACAGGTGCCCTGTGGACCTTCCCCCTACTTGCCTGCTGCTCTCTGTGAGGCTGCACAAGACTAGGACATGTAGCAGAAGAAAACTGAGAAGCCACCCTTCCACGGGGGCAGCTAGCTGCAGGCTCTGTGCAGTCTGTCGGGTTCGGGCACACAGTAGGGATTTTTCAAATTTACTGCAAACTAACAAGATATGTGCACAGGACGCTGCTTCCCAAATGCCTGAGATCGTTTCCAGGATCCTCCTTGTGTGGATCTCCGTGTCTGGAAGCAGCAGCACACCTTGCCTTACTCCACGAGAAGGACAAAAGGCCGCACTGTTTTCCCTCTGGCCCCTTCCACGAATCTCTTCCCCTCCTTCCTCTTCACCGTCTACTTCACCACTTGCTAAGGACACTCAAGATCCAGCTTAAATAACCTATTTTGCACTTTACTTAGCTCTAAAATGGAAGTCCTAAGAAAATGCCGTAAGTAACATGGATACAAAAAAATAGCCTGCACCCCTTCCTCACCCTGTCGCAGACAAGGACACACAGACACACACCAGCAATTACATGCTGTGGCAACCTCTCCCAGGCCTGGTGTATCCAAGGTCTCAACTGTGAAGGGCAGTAAGAGTGGCAGGTCCCAGGTGGACAGAGGTCCTAGAGGGTGGTCCAAGACTGCTGGCTTAACGAAGCCATGATTTCGCAGTGCCCAGGGCCATGGGCACCTTCATCTTTAGAGAACACTGTCGTAGTGGCCTGGCTAGCCCTAGGTGCTTCTCAGCTATCATTCCAAAATCGGGCTGGTGGCATGCGCCCCGAGGACTGTCATACTCCTCCAATATCATCTGCCAAAAAAGAAAAACCCGTCACTCAGAGAGGTAAGTGGGAGACATAGGGACGGGAGGTCAATGAAAAGACAGAGGCCTGACTAGAAACACTGGAGGAAAGAGGAGCTGCCCACGGCTGACAGACGCGGCTGCCTGGCTGCCTCTGCCAGCCCTGCCTGTGTGAGCCACATGCTGCCAGGAACTCAAATGTGTACAGAAAGAAGGTGTGACCACCTGGGTATGCAAATGCCTGCCTTTGCTTTATAAATGTTAAGACATCCATGAGGGTCCCCTCAGAAGCAGATGACAGACATACCATGATCACACAGGTTAAGGGTGCGCTTCCCCAGGGAAGGATTCAAGCTCTCACATTCCCTTTTCTTCTGCACTTCAGCTAGAAATCTGCTGATTTTATACAAAATACCCTGGCAGGATGGCTCTGTTCTACGTCATCAAGGACGCACTTGAAAAAGGTCATGCTATCCCGTTTTGAAAAGAGAAAGATTCTAATAATATTTTGATAAATAGTCTACCTTTCTTCCCAGGACCCCACTGACCATATCGGTCAAAACATATTTAAAGATGATAGGTGAGAAATCTGCATTGTAAATCTCAATAATAGAAACTCTTCCAACATAAGTGTTCATAACGTTAAGGTACATTAGTAATGCCTCAAATGCATGAAGTATTATCGTCTTGCACAGAGCACTCTTACACCTACATTTTGTTTAATTCTTACAACCACAGTGTGAACTGTGTATTGTGAACTTGAATTCCAAGTTAGCATAGCACAAGAGGAAAACGAGCCTACTGAGGGCACATGACTTGCCTAAAATCACTGCAGAGCAGGATGGCTGAATAAGAAATAAAACCTGGATCAGACCCACGTCTTGAGTATAACCAAATGTCTCACATTCGCTACCTTATTCCTTGCAACACTGACTATACCAGCATTTACTGTATCTCACTTTGCTAAGATACTCAGCCAACAAGTCACATAAATGACTCCTGGTTCCCATTAGAATTAATGTAAAAAGCAAATGTCACTAGAATGGAAAAGAAAACTCAAACACCAAGTTGCTAATAGCAATATTCTTCATTCACAAGTAAACTGTTTATACCAAAATAATTATATTAACAGAGTACTTTGATCTGTCATAAAGATTAAATCTATATTAGTGTAGGGGTTTTTTTGGCTTTCAAATATCATGGGATTTTCACACAGACCACACACAGAGGGAGAGGAGAGAGAATTTGGGATTACGAGGGGAGTTGTTAACTTTTTATTTTTCCAAGAAAGGACATTAACATTTTAAATTTTAAAATTCAATTTCAAGTTGAAAAATTTAGTTTTATGAAAAACCATAGTACCTTCATTTTATCATTATGCCAAGCTGACAAAGGCTTCATCATGGGCTCGGCCCCAGCTCCTTCAGAAACACCACCGTTTGCACATGAATGTCAGCCTCAACTCCTCCAGAAGGTAACAAGTGCCAAAGCACATGGGAAACTGGCAATAGCACATGTTCTACAAATTAACAAGAACTAGTAAGGGCACATAAGAAGAATTTGGAGGCCATTTTGTACCACATATGGGTATCTTTCTCAACATATAGACAATATAAAAACTAAGCAGGTACCAACGGCCTGAGAGCATTCAGTAAGCAGAACGGAAACACAGAGATGCTAAGGAACAGAAAACATGCTGGCAGAATTTGCCTTACATGCCCGTGAAGCTATCAGACACCCTCCTTGATAAGGGGGAAAAAAAAAAAACTGCTCACTTAGCAAAACTGAGTTTAAAAGAGTACTCACATTGTGAGAAATGATTTTTCAAAGGATGTTCACAAAATTTTGCTACAAGACTCCTTGAAGGTAGGAACAGCAGCCAGTATTACCCCATATTACTGATGAAACCAAAGAGTTTGAGCGTTTTACTTGCAATCATGGAGCATGGAGCCCTTCAAGACAGAGAGAGCAAGAGAGACAGAGAAAGAGAGAGAGGGATGGAGAAAGAGAGAGAAAAGAAGAAGGAGGAGGAGGAGGGAGGAAGAGAGGGAGGGAGACAGAAAGGGAGAATAGAGGACTGAGGGAACTGTTAGCCCTGTTTCACCACCCGAGAACAGGGTGCTATTCCAAAACCTAGGCATCTCTCTGATGGCCTAGGAAGGTGTCTCTTCATTTCAAAGATTAGTCCCAAGCCGAGAAGGCCAACTGTGTCACAGAAATAAACTGTTAATTACACATCATTCTGTAAACACTGAAATAAATTACCTTTTCCCTACTTTTCACTGTTACTCTTTTCTTTCTTTCTCTCTACCTGTCACAGGAAGAAATAGCTGATTGGTGGACAGCAGAAAAGTAGGGCGTGCAGTGGAGATAGCATCTGCCCCTGTTGAGGTATATGCCCTTCTGGACAGCAGCTCACCCATCTAGAGACAAGAACTTCGTGGCCTGGGCAATCTGGAAGCCATGGTATTTCTGGGGGGTTTGCAGAGCTGCTCTGAAGTCAATCCATCAGTGACCCCTTACTAAGCCCTTATCTTTAATGAGAATACATGGCTACTGCTGGAGGACAGAGAAACAGGAAAAAAGAGACAACTAATAAGCAAGATTCTGAGGAAAGGGCCAGATGCATGCCACTGACATTTAGGTCTGGGGAAGAGTTCAGAAGGAAACCTGCTTTCCTCTGACCTTCTCAGGTCACAGCCAGAAAAGGCTCCATTGAAGAGGCGGTGTCGTAGCTTTGCAAGGAAAACTCAATCTGGATAGTGCCAAGAGCATGAATTCAAGGTGGACAGAGATGTTAACGGAAGGCACCACAAAGAGGTTAGAATGAGAGATGGAAAGGAGCCAGTCCATAAAAACCAGGTCTGTACAGCAGACAGTGAAAGACACTGCTTTGTCTACTCTAGTTCACTATTTTTAAAAACAATAATAATAATAATGACACCACAGAGCTCTGTGCAAGTTATGCACAAAGGGCTTTATCCATATTATCTCACTGAATTCACATTTCAACTCTCTGAGCAGGACACCATAATGCAGGTGGGAAAACAAAAGCAGAGTTAGGTAGGTTGTCCAAATCCAACAGGGACAAAAGGTGAGACCAAGATTCAGAGATACTACATTGTTCCACAGTATCCAGAGTCATTTTTTTCCAGCAGGATCATCATCACAGCATCAGTACCTACAATTTCCAAAAGGACGTTAGCAAAAACGTTTTTATGTACTTAATATAAATGTACTCTTAATGTAGAGTGTTTATTTAATATCACTTAACAAACGAGGTTGCTTTTAGGAAGATACAAATCTAAAGTCAGGGTTATCAATGACTACTGCAGTATTGAATCAGCTTTGGCATCCAGTTAATTTTGTATTTGATTTTAGTTTCACAGTATTGAGAAAATCTTGAATCATATGGAAAGTAACAGTGTGCTCACTTGTATCACTTTTTGTAGGCAAAACAAGCTCAGCCCTGAATTTTTTTTTAAAAGGCTAACACAGAACTACAAGATTTTAAATCAATGACATATTTATACAAATTTCAAAAAAATACAGGGATAGTGGGTTGGGGAGAGGCTTTACTCCCAAGTTTACACAAAAGTGACTTCAACCACAGATAGCCTTCAAGTATAAAAATATTGTGTTTACCACATTAATAATGTGTGGCCTTTAAATCACTTTTTTCTTTAAATTTTTATCACCTGAATTCTATGATACAAAATCTTTCTTCATAGTCGAAGGTTTGAAAATTCAAAATACATGCATGCATACCATATAAGCTATATTAGGCTTTTGCCCCATAAAACATTAACATTTAATTTTACTTTTGAGACAGGGTCTTACTTATAGTCCAGGCTGGTCCTAAACTCATTATGTAGCCCAGGCTGGCCTTGAACTTCTGTCTCAGCTTCCCAAGTATTGTGATTACAGGCATGTGCTGCCACGCCTAACGTATGTGATGCTAAGGAATCAAACTCAAGGTCTTGTGCCTGTGAGGCAAGTACTTTAACCATGAGCTATGACCCTAGCACCAGCAATCAATTTTTGATAAATTATGTAAACAATAATATCTTGCATTCAAGGAAATGTGACAGTTAAAAGACCTATTTAAAATTTAAAATGAAATATAGGTGCCACCAACGATCCCTCGCAGATCTTGGTAGTAAAGCCTAGTCCACAGTGAAGACCAGTAGCCTACGGGTGGCAAATGGAGAGAGGCAGAGGAAAAGGCACTGGGGGCAAGCAAGAGGGTGGGAATGCAGTGGCCCTCTCTGAACAGTGGAGGGCGCTGTGACAGGCAGGCCCAAGCACAGACTCTACTGCCCTGCTCAGGGAACAAGACAGTTAATGGGATGGAAGTCACAAAGCACCCCAATTTCTCCGGTGCTGATCTCCTCTCTACAGTGTATTTTCTTTCTTCCAAGGGTTGCAATTACCCAGAACACCTAACATGTTCCTCTGCACTTGATCAATCGAACATAAAACTTTTTCCTTGTGATTAATTCCACTACTCTGCCTCTCCACAAGGGCATGGAACCCCACTTTCAGTGGACTGACGATGGAAGCCCAAGCAGGGGAAAGGAGGTTGTGGGAGGGGTTCTCCAGAGTCACTTTAAAGGAGCTCTCCAGAAGCAAAGTTGGGTCTCAAGCACTTGGGAGGAATAAGGCTCCTGTTCACTTGTTCCTCTCTTTGGGATATACTGGGGTGTAGCTGAAGGCGTGAGGGTAGGTCACAGGGAGCATCAGAGAGAACGTGGCTGCCGTAAAGGCTGGCATCTAAGCTCAATGTGGAGACCTTGAGGACGCTGCAGATGAGTAAACTCTGCATATTCTTTTCAGCAGTATGATACGGACAAGCATCAAGGGGTGTAGTTTAGAGAACCTAGTTTTC
>PVKB01001589.1:286270-389418 GCA_004027205.1 Ctenodactylus gundi
AAAAGAAAAGAAAAGAAAAGAAAAGAAAAGAAAAACAATTTTAAAGGACTAAGGACGCAGCTCAGTGCAACAGCCCTGAGTCCAATCTCTAGCTACCACACACAGAGAAAAGAAAACAGAAAGGCAAAAATGTTAAATAGCATCTTAGTGCACTGGGCAAATGATGCCCCCTTAGACTGTCAAGAATTCTGTCGTTGTTTGTTGCCAAACAACCTGTCCCATAGGCTGTAGTTTTCTGTCACTGGGTAACCTTGAACTTCCTAGCCCTCCATTGAGCTACAGGCTCTTTCGAGGCTTGCTTTAAGTTATCGACTTCCTCTTTGGACCTCCCAGAGATTCCTGCTAATGTATCTTTCAGCCACTCGGTACACTCAGTTGGCCCTGCAGTCGTAAGAATATGTGTGTACCTGATGCATATGGCTCGTCACCCCTTCTAAACCCAAGTAGATAATTCACCACTTCCTGAGAGCCCACCGTGTGCCAGTCATTGCGTATTAGATAAGTAATGAATAAAGCATAAACTCATGAAAATCCATCTCGCAGGAGCTCCAGGATCAGGCAGAGTGCGCCCCTCTGTTCAGCTCCCTCTCACTTCCTGGGCCACCTCACCCTCCCCATGCAGGCAATTCCAGTCATGCGGAACAGTGACTCTGGACTTCAGAGTCATGGTGGAGCATATTAAAAATACTGATTCCTTCTTGCCACCCTTGGACCTGCTGGAGCATCCGTCAAAGGCAGGGCTCAGGAATCTGCAGTTGTGCCAATTGCCCCCAGATGGCTCTAAGAAGGACCATTCTGAAGGCACTGAAAACCAGTCCCCAATAAATCTCTTGTAGTAAATGATCAATTGAGGAAAAACCGAGACCTCTTGACTTTACCAGTGTGGCAGAGACTGGCACCCTGCCCACCCTGCCTGGCTGAGAGGCTGCAAGCTTTTGGGCTCCAGAGTGATCCGGTGACAAGTATCTGAAACAGTCGTTGAGTCACCGTCCTCCACTTGCAGTTAATTTCTGTCCCCCAGGCCCGGGGACACAACACTTAAGGTCTAGTGTTACCTCAGAACAGAGATCATAGCCTAAAGCTATGTGACGCATCAGGCACCCGAAGCTGTTGGCCATGGCCTAGAAATTAAACTGTATTAGAATGGGCTAAATAAATAAATAAATAAAATTAAAAAAAAGAGAGAGACGGAACCCTGCGCCAGCCTAATGGTTCTTTATAGACAAAAGCCTGTGAGACTGGCCTGGCGCATGGTGGGAAATTCAGGCACCAGATCAGGAGGCAAATTTAGCATATTTGGAATAAATCCTAAACATGAAGGCATCTCTGGTTTGACAAATTGTGAAGAAACAAAGATGGATGTGCAAGGTGGAGACAGTTAGGATAGGAAAACAATGAGTGTCAGCAACAGAGAAAACTCTAGTTTCTTCCCCTGGGGCAGCCAGGGAGTAGAAGCCATGGCTGTGGGGCCGCAGGGTGCCAAAGGAAGGAGGCTCTGCAGGGCTTCCAGAGGGCAAGGAATTAACACGGAGAGGAGGCTGCCAAGCAGCCGCAGACACTGCAAGCATAAATACGTTTTTAAGAAGAGAAAGACAGATACGCTGAGAAGGAAAACAAGATTTGAGACTACAAAGTCAGGGAGGGAGGTTGGTGGGTCTGATGAATTTTAGTTTTGAAATATTCTTCAAGTCAACATTTGGAACTGGGCTAAAGCAGGATCAGATGCACAGAGCAAGGTCCCTAGAGACTCAGAAGGTGTGCTGACAGCAGCAGCCACAGTCCAGGCTGCACAAGGGCAACATATACACACACCCACACCCACACTCCTTCCACGCACACATGCACACGTCCCTTTTACTGGGGCTTACGAGGGCTTCCAATTAAGAATCGGAACATCTGGTTTCAAACCCCACTTGCTACGTCACCTATGCAATGAGACAGGTTTCTCAGTTTACTCCACTCCAAAGATTCAAGTCGTATTTCAAAAAGGACCTATGCATTATTTGTCTTTTCATAGCCTGTCCTCTCCCTGCTTCCTCCCTACCTAGCCTGAACCCCGTTGCCATGCTACAGGCATCCCCCCAGCCTACTCTTGATGCCCTCTTGTTTGTGCATTGTACTCACAGAATTATTCCAGAACAACCCAGATCTCCACAGGCTGAGGCAAAGGGAAAGCACCCCATGCAGAGTGGACGCACCTGAACTCAGCACCCCTGGCTCTGAATGGGTCCTCAATGCCACCCGGACCTCAGGTACATCTCCCTATTCCATTCACTTCCTCAATCTTCTAGAAAAAATATTTCATTCCTTCTCTACAAACTTCCAGCATTTCCACCCTTCCATCTCCACTGATGACCTGACTTCCTATGTCATTGAGAAAAGAGAAGCAATCGGGAGAGAATGTCTACAAGCTTCCAACTCCACATCTACCCACATACCAGCCTCTGTAGCCATCTGTTTCACCTTCCCTCCTAGCATGATGACGGATGATCAGAGCTCCCACCTCGGCCAAGCCTAGGCACATCCAATCCACCAGGGAATCCCCTTAACTTTAAGAACACATCATCTCTCATCTCCTCCACTAGCACGTGCTTCCACCATGGTGACTTAGCTCACTGCAATAGCCCCAGCTTGGACCTGGCTTCCAGCCGAGAAGCCACTCCCTCCCACAACTGCTCAAGCCCATACAGCTCCACCATGTCTTCCTCAAATAGCTCATTCCTGTCAGCATGTAAATAATATTCCTTCCACCTTCCCTATTTTTCTGCTTACCTTTCAAAAATAAAGCTCAACACTAGAATCAGCACTCGCTATTTCCAGCCCTTTCTTAAGCCCTAGGCACTGAAAGTGTTCTTGGCATCCAGTGGTCAATGCTTATCTTACTTCACTTATCAACAGCAAAGAATTTTCAAAAAAAGTAAATATGGGGCCTGGAGGAATAGCACAATAGTTAAAGCATTTGCCTCACAAATGCAAGGTCCTGAGTTCAATTCCCCAGCACCACATGAGCCAGGCATGGTGGTGCACACCTGTAATCCCAGCACTCCGGAGGCTGAGGCAGGAGGACTACTGTGAGTTTGAGGCTAGCCTGGGCTGCGCAGTCAGTTCAGGACCAGCCTGGACTATAGAATGAGTCCTTGTCTCAAAAAAGAAAAAAGCAAATATGAACACAAGAATTACAGAATGCAATTTACATAAAAATTATCACCTAGGTACTACAGTAAATTTTTAAATAGACTATTGACATGACAATGAATGTATTTTTTCAAATAAAACAAAAAATAAAGCCATTTATCATCTCTTTCCTCATGCTTGAAATACACTCTTCCCTTGGTCCCAGGATAGCACACTTTCTCATTTTCCATCTTCTTCCCGGCTACTCTAACTCTTTCTCTGGTAACTCATTATCTCCCTATAGTATATCTTCTCCATATTCACTTGCTTGATGAGCTCTTCCAGTCACATGACTTTAAGTACCATCCTTACCATAAGCACTCCCAAATTTACACTCTAGCCGAGTTTCTACTCTAAACTCATTTTCTCAAGTTCATCCTCTTACTACCACGACCAGGAAGAGGAGCACATTATCACGTCCAAACTCCACTCTTAATCTTTGTCCCAACCTACTTCTCCTACAAGCTTCCCTACAATGGCAGCCCCACTCTTCTAGTTGCTTTGTCTCACATTCACATTCAATGCACCAGGGACTCTCACAAGCTTAACCTTCAGAACATACTCATCTTTCAGCCTCCGCTGATAACCTCCTTGGTGCCAACCTCGGTCTGGCCATCTTAGATCACTGACCTACCTTCTTAACTCATCTGCTCTGGCCTTGCTCCTATAGGTTCTGTCCTCAACAAAGCAGCTGCAGTGTTCTTCTTTAGGTCACAACTCAGGTCACGTCGCTCCTCCAAACCCGCCAGGTACTTCCATCTCACTCAGCAAAAACCCTGCCTGTAGAGTGGACTCCAAGCCTCCACCTGAACCCGCGTTCCCCACATCACCACCACCACCACCACCACCTCTCTGGCTTTACCGCTTGCTCTCTGTACACACTGCCTCTTTGCTCTCCTGCAAATATACCCGCTCCACCCCCTCTGAGGATCTTTGCACTTTCTGTGTCCGCAGCTTTGTGTACTCTCCTCCCACATAATCACTTGGCTCACCCCTTACCTGCTGCAAGCCTGTATTTAAATGCCACCTTCTCAGTTCAATGTGGCATTCTCTGGTGGCTCCATTTAAAAATCTGGCCAACTTTTCCCTTTCCCACTGTATTTTGTCTCCACAGCACTCAGCACTATCCGATATAACACATATTTCAGTTGTCCATTATTCAGATAGTTTTCCATTCAAACTGAAGCCTCATGAGGGCAGGGGCTTTTTTGTATGTTATTCTGTGCTATTCTCTAGTGTCTAGAACAGCATCAGGCATGTCAAAAGGTACTTAAAAACATCTGCTAAATAAATAATGAGTTAATAAGTGAACCTTTAATAACCCATGAATGTAAACAGAGGAGAGAAAAGTCTGTGCCATAAAGGACTCCGACTCGTCTCTCCATCTATCTACTACTGTCCCTCCTCACAGAGCCTGACACACAAGGAGCATTGCCAACCCCTCAGGAGGAGCTAGACAGTCATCATAGCTCCTCCCTAAGGTCACCACCTCGCCTCTCAACTTTCTTGAGAAAAAGGGCAACTAACTTCCAAAATCAATCCAACAATCTTTCCACGAGTCAGGCATATCACAGGTGGAAAGACACAGGTATCACATTCTAAGTGTCATCAGAACTTCAGGGTCCCCGACTCCTTTAAGAACAGAGGAATAGAGGAGTCTAGAGGAGGGTTTTGGGGGGAGCATGACTGATCCTGGATTACGAGCATCTACAAGCTTTACCATCTGTATACTTGATCCTAAAGCACCCGGGAGCCTCGTCATTCTACCGCTGTAAGATGCTCCTGGCCTCAGCCCACCTGTTTGTCTAGCGAGTTTGAGCATATCCAACCATGACCTGGTCATGAGGCGGTAGCCATGGGTGATGACTGAACAGCCGTGTTCCTCCAGGCTCACGAATTTCAAAACCTAAAATCTCCTCTTAAGATAACACAAAATTAGGAAGAGTTCAGGAGGAAAATGAAGCCCCTTTTAAGTCAGTTCTGGGATATGGGATTATTCTTTCAACATGATAATGTGCCACACACAAACACAAAATCTCGATGAGGCAGACAGTGACATTAACCATTTGACAATTATTGACTCTGTGTAGCCAGAAGAAGATGACACTAAAAAGAGCCAACGGCATTGTGAGAAACCAAAGGGCTTCTGAGGAGTAAGGAAGACTCTCAGAGAGCAAGTAGCCACCTCCTGCTCTCTTTCTTAGCCAGAAAAGCCTCTGAGCCCCTTTCCTTTGCAGCAGCTCCGCAGACACAACAGATATGCAGACAAGCCTGCAAAACTGGACAAAGAGCTCAGCTCAGAAATTGCTGCATCTACAGTCGAGAAAAGAAATAACTCAAGCTACAGAGACACAATGAAAACACTTGATTTTAAGAGCCAAGATTTGAGTAACTGAAGGCAGCCACCTAGAACCTCTGCAATCAGTATATTAGTCCTGATGCAAGGAAAGAGTTAACTGACTCAGCCACAGCTAGATCAGAATGACAATGGGGAATAAGACTCTGATCAAAATCAGGAGAAATTTAATTCTTTCAGCCATGTCTAGCCTGAAAAGAGGGTTAAAAGTTAATACCCAAGCCCCCGTCATATTTGCTGAGTGAACAGCATTAATCAGAGAAAGAACACAGTGTGCTAGGAAAGGAACACTATCAGGTGGAGGAGAAATAAAATCAATTAAATTAGTAAGTACAAGAGCAAGTCTGCAACTTGAGGAGACCTGTGGGAGAGACAGTTAAAACTGGTAGAAGCAACACGCAGAACAGTCACCGCAGGAGGGAGGGAAGCCAGGAAACCAGCTGGAGTTTGACCAAGCAGAGTTGAAATTTTGTAGGAACTAATTAAGCATAGGTGACTCCATGTTACCCTGACAAAAGGAGCCCTCTCCCCATAAAGCATTTAATAAGAAAAGCCACATGCAGATGTACCTAACAGTAATCAATAGCAGAACAGCACAAGGTCAAAAGGAGGCATTTAGGAAGAGCTCATGGAGCAGAAAAAGGATGCAAACACGAGGGGAGCATTTACACTGTGTATAAAAGGATCAACCCACATACAAAAGCTTCTCTGCACTACATAAACCTGAAGGCTGTCCCACTGGTTTTGGTGTAATAGTTACCAATAAATCTTTCATATTCATTGTCCTCATTGTATAGAAGGGACTGGGAAATAGACTCTGCTTCTCTTCATGGTCTGTCTGAGGAAATACAGTAGCTGGGTGGACTGGACTGTCCCCAGGTGAGGAGTGGGGAAAAGGGACATCAATACAATTATATTGGCATCTTCCTGGCATTAGTAGTAAGAGATCAATGAGTACAGAGAGAAACATACAAATATATGGATTTATAATACCAAGTTGACTAGTATTATTTATTGTTAACCCTCTGGTATGTCCTTGTGTGTATATGTAAGTCTGTCACTCAAAAGTCTCAGTTAAAATAAAAATGGATTTCAGCCAAGATCTAGGAATTTCGTATCTTCAGTCTTCAGTAGGCACACGCACACTGAAAGGAATGGCAGGTGGATTTGTCTATGTTCTTTAACTATTGTTTTCCTCCCTCTCCCCAGTGCCCTTTCTTTCCCAAGGTGAATTTGGGTAACAAAAAGCTTATGAGATGTGAATCCACCATATACTGCAAGCCCTATGCTCAACAAGAATCCGCCCCCTGCAGCTCGCTCCTCTTGCCCAGCTCATAAACAGAACCTGCGTGGGTAGTCTCTGGAGTCGAGTCCCTGCTCAATGGAACCCAGCCTTGGGTGGCTCTTTCTCTTTTGAGGGAAACAGACTTAATCTTTGTTCCCCTGCTTGAAAATTGGGTGCCGTTTTCATCCAACTTCTTCCGAATCAAGGTGTAATCTGCCAAAAGATGACTATCACCTTTGCCTGAAATCCTTGGCTCAGTGCCCTTCCCTGAGCTCCAGTGCTTAGAAAACTGATATTCTTCCATAGCACACATGAGTTCATTTCACCTTGTATTGGGAACCAACTCTACAGCTCAACCAGTTCCTCACCTCTGGGTCCAGCCAGGGGAATAGCAGGATAGCATCAATACACTGAATTTCAATGACTGACAGGTGGGATATCAGACAGGGTATGAGTCTGCGGCCCTGGGCGACAAATGAAGAAAGGTTTAAGGGATTCTGTGTGTCCCCTTTCTGCTCCATGCTTCCCTGATGAAGCAACTCCAGAGAAATGAGCCAGATCACCATTTCTTTGTGTGACCTCCGCTGCTACAACTGACAAGTAATTTCAGAGAGGTGAGAATTTAAAGAAAGTAACATGAGACCAGGGATTGTGGCTCTTTTTTCCCTCCCATTCCTAGTTGTAGCCCAGGGCTGAGCACATAGTAGATGCTCAGCTAATACGTGTCAGGTGCATGAGTGAATGCCACGGTGAGCTGTTCTTCAGCTTTGCTCCTGTATGTCGCATACCATCTGAGCCTTGGCTCAAGGGGACCAACAGATCGCACCTGTATTCTCAAATGCAACACTGTTCCTTCTAGGCTTTCAACACATTTATCACATCACTTAGGCGAGTCTACGCATACAGTTGAAGTACATCACTCCCAAAGCCCCCCAAGTGACACCAACCGCTGCAGGGATAGTGCTATATATATTAATTTCTGGAGATGCCTGACTAACATGAGTGACAGGGCCTCAAGACAGCCTTCGCATGTCAGATGAGGGGTGAGTGCACTCATCAGCGGCTGCTGAGAACCCAAAGTGTCCTCCAGGGCTGATGGGGTCACGGCAGCCCATGGGCTTGCGGAGCACCAGCTGGTCTCTGAGACTTCTTCACAGTCCTTTCAGGTTAAGAGTAACAGGCTGTAACTATTTTGCAAAGCTTCTCATTTCTGCTTGGCTCACCTTATCTGTGAACAGATCCCAGTCAGTATTGTCATCTCTTAGTATCCAAGTGTCACGTGAGTAACTTTTCCTAGGGAAAAAGTGAACACCAATATCTACTCACCCAAAATAGGGCAGAACAGATAGGCCAATTTGATGAACCAGTGAGTTTTCTTGGATTAATTACAGGAGTATGGGCTGGGCTAGAGATTCCAGAAGCACAGATTGGTCTGGGAATCCCCTTTAGTAACACGATATGAGAATGCTCAAATCCCTTACGTAAAACATTGCAGACTTTGCATACAACCTATACACAGCCTCCCATGTACTTTGAATTATCTCTATATGACCTAGCATATCTAATGTAATACATATGCTATGTAAATAGTTGTTAAACTTCATTATTTAAGAAATAACACCAATAACTTTTTAAATCTGTGCATGTTTACTACAGACACAGCACATCGGCAACAACCTAACATTTATTTTAATACTTTTCTATCCACAGTTATTTGAATTCACAGATATGGAACCTGTGGATACCGGTTGGATGATTGGATGTTTACCAACTACCTATGTGTACATGCCCGCACAGTTCTTCCTCTGTGGTATTATAATCTGGCTAAGTCTCTCCTACAACAAGCATTTTCTTGTCATCCTGTGTAATCTCATCCAGAGTTCCTGCTAAAGGCTTTTTTGTATAGGCCACCCTGGGCCCTACCTAATATGCTTTAAAGAGGTAAAATCAGATCACAAAGATGAAGAACTGAAGAAAACAGGGGGCACCTTAAAGTAAGGGCAGGGTGCAGGGAAGTAGGTGAGGAAAGCGACCCTTCCATGGGAATCTGCCCTCATGAAGACTCACTGAATGTGTAAAGCCCGGGCCTCCAGCAGCTCCTGTGCTAACGGCTCTTCCTAAGCTCCATGTGCATAAAATCCTATACCTCTGCTGCCTCTTATTTTTGAACTTAGATAACTTGTTAAAATCAGACTCGGGAAAGGAGAAGAAACTTTATGGTCACCTTGTCTACATTTTCTCTCCCTATAGGAATTTCCAACATCCCAGATTGACAGCTAGACAGCCTTGACTTATATTTCAACTCGGAACCTTCCAAACACATATCATCATATGAATCACCAAGCGTACTATAAAGCACAGCTCACCAAAACCACAAAGCTACACAAACTCAGAATCAATTTCCAGTAGAGAATTCTGGGAATCTGAATTTTCAGCAGGCATGTCTGATGAGTCTTAAAATTAGCCATGTTTCCTGTGTACAAGATGTGGTACTTGTTGACAGTAGCTGCATGTCAGAATTAGATAAAAAGCTTTGAAGAAATATCAAGACAGAAATTCACCCCTAGACATTCCTACTTAATTGGCACGGAGTAGAGCCTCGTCCTCAGATTAAGCAGACCTACTAAGCCAAGGAACTTCCCTCCGGACTTCTGCCCTCCTCAGCCTTGTCCAGACAGTCGTACTCACATTGTACAGCACGGTGGTCCACCCTTCCATGGTGATACACTGGAAGACAGTCAGCACAGCAAAGAGGATGTTATCAAACTGGGTGATTCCGTCATTGGGGCCGATCCAGTCTTTGCACTCATAACCAGCTGGGCAGCCTTGCACACCACACGGATGCGGGGGGTCAAATCCTTCTAGAATACCTGCAGACGCAATTTAAAGGTTGGAGGGAAAACCGTGTGGTGGTTAGCATGAGCTGTAAATGACTCTAAGAAGCCACAAGCAACCTACTCTACTGCTGTAGGCAAAAGTTTGTCCTTCCTGTCTCAGGCTCAGGCTCCTTCTCTCTGGCCACTCCACGCACCCCCAGGTCACATACCAAGTGTTCAACCCAAAGTTTTCCAATCTTTTCTGAAAACGGAGCCTCTCCTCCATACGGCCACCCACTTTCTACAGGTTCTGACCCCAACTCTCACCAGCAGTAGATTTGTAAGAGTGAACCACATAGAAGATTCTGAGGTGAAGGCAGAGTCTTGCTGATTTTCTAACTTCAGATTCCAGGATAAGTCCTGAGTTTTCCCTGGATTTCTTGGGGATGGTTTATAAAGTACTGACCCTTTGCTGAGTCTTCAATCCTTATTTTTCTGGTATAAGCATCTGATTTTTTTAAATGAAGGATTAAAAAAAGCTAAAACCATTTTAAAATGGTACGGAATTGGGATTCTTTAATCCATTCCTTAGGATATTCTACTGAACTCAAAAAGAACAAACAAGACACAAAGAGATGAGATTTTGGATTTGTGCACTCTACCAACTTCCCAAGCACATTTGCCAAGCCGTGCTCAGGGCCTCCTCAGCTCTTTCACACTATGTGTGAGTCAAAACAGAGTGGGAAAAATGGTGAGACAGAGAATAAAGGAAAAATGTCTCCATAAATCCAGAAGGACCCAAGTCAGACTCCAGTCTCCTGGATCTTCTCGGCCTGTGGGTCAAATATACTACTGTAAAAAGGGTATTTATTCATGCAGGTGGCTTTTGACCTACATTCTGATAGATCTTTGTCATGGGGTCAGGGAGCTGAGACCACCTATTTGAAACATTCCAACTACTAGCAGTGCCAAATGCCAAGTAGGAATCTTTCAGCTGGTCGTGCCTCAAATGGCTGATGATCAGGAAATTACTGGTTCTAATTCTAGGGTTGGGATAGAACACACTTTTCCAAGCAGGCCTCAAACGCCCTGATGCTCTGACTAGCCCCTTCTCCGTGATCAGAGGGGAAAGAAAAGGAAAAAGGAAAAGAAAACCATGACCTTACCTGAATTATTCATGAAGCATGCTCGATGCAACTTCCCACTGTAAAATTCCAAGCCAATGATAGCAAACATCAGGATGGCAAAGAACAGCAGAAGGCCAATCTGCAGAAGGGGCACCATGGCCTTCATGATGGATTTCAGCACGATCTGCAGGCCTAGAGAGGGAGAGAGTGACACGGTGCCCTCTGCACTATCCCACTGACAGACCCTGTTCACCCTGTCTCAGGAGGAAAGAGATGCATCCCCAGTCCTGAACTGACAAGAGAAAACCAGGACAAGCCAGTAGCTGGCGCCACCTCTTCACCACCTTTCCCTTTCTCTTTTCCCACTGTTCTCTGATCAGCTACAGGCTCATTACCTTTCCTTTGTTTCTTCCCGGCTGTCTTCTGGATTCCTCTTACAACCTTAGCACATATTCATTTGCTAAAGGAAATAAGCCTTACCCTGCTCAGCTATAAGCTCAATGGGCGCAGAGGTAAAGCCTACCTTTCCCATCAGAATCCCAGACCAAGTTCTCCCTACTCTCTAGAGAAGAAGCATAATTGGTGGAATCACTGTTGAGAAAATATGATAGCTTTTGATCTGGATGTTGTACTTCCAGGTTTCTAGCTAAGGAAAATGATTGGAGATTTCAATAAAGACATAAGTATAAACATAGTGTTATAGCGCTCTTCATCATTGGGAACTGAAAATAACTCATTCTTACTTTTTCATGTGTTAAGCCATATATAAGTCACTAAATAAACTGTAACACGTGAACTACTCATTGCAGCATACAAAAATATCTGAATGAGTGTGTATATATATATATATATATACTGACAAATTTAATTATTCCAATGACATTAAAATGCAGATGAAAATGAAAGGTGTACTAAAATATTAATTAGTTATTTTTCATTATACAATAAACTAATTTCCATTTTAATTTTTGTTGTTTCCTTGCTAAATTCTCTCTAAAGATCATCCATTATCTTTTAAGTCTGAAGTAAAAGTTGAACTTAAAAGTAAAATGTTACACCCAAACCTCTGCATCTCCACTCTTTATTAGCAGCGTCTTCCTTCCCAGAAAGAGCTGCTTGTTTTGCTATGGTTTGTTGTGTTGTGTTTCAGTTTTTGCACGCTGCATACCGAACCCAGGGCTTGTGCACCCTCAGCCTGCTCATCCTAAACTGTGCATCCAGTAAAGCCCGTCAGCAAACGGCTAGCAGAGCATCAAGGAGGAAAGCAAGTGCTCACTCGGAATTCCCGACACAAGCTTCAAGGGTCTCAGGACACGCACAGCCCGGAGCGTCCTCAGGTCCACGTGGGTATTGAAGTGGGTTCCCGCAGTGGCCAGGATGCTGCAGATGGAGACACAGAAAGAGCAAGGTTACCACTGTCTGCTTGTCCCCTCCTGTTCCGCAGGGGAGACAGGCTGCGAGAGGCTTGGACTGGAAAGCACACTACGCCAGTGCCAGCTGGATGTGGGCGCACCTGAGCCAGGGTGAATCACCAGTGGTGTGGAGCGGAGTTAAATTTAGCCATCTGGGTTTCATTTTGCAAGAACGAAAACTTAGCAGTGTACCAGAATCAGCATAGAGGCCCCAGCCTCCACCTCTTTCCTACTCCTTGACCTCACCCTTAGCCAATGTCCCTCCCTTCTCTCTAGCCCACTGGGCCCTCCAATTTTATATATCAAAGTTTTATTAGATTCCTCAATGTTCTGCTTCCTCAAGAAATGATTCTGAATTAACTACAATAAAGGACTAATTCACCCTAACTTGATATTTGGAATTGTTACTGAACAAGTCAATTACACTGATGCTTATAATCACTACCAACAACTTCTTGACCTGGACTGGGATTACTTTCCTTTTTCACCTTTCATGGCCATATCCAGAAACACAAAGAATCAAAGATCTGTAAGAATCTTGTTAGATTGTGCATACCAAGTATTAACACCTTAGCTTGAGAAGACAAGTCACTGCACGTAATCTCAGGATAGTCCTAACAATGGTGGGAGCGAGCAGTGCTGGCCACCAGCACACCAGGTGCACTACGTGGTAACTCACCTCCCAACCTCAGTCGCACGAACACACAGGCTGCAGAGCCGTCACTAGGGAAGAAAGAGGTGCCTACCTCGGAGTAAAGATTATTTTAGTAGCCAGAAGAGATTTCCTGCAGCTCTAAGAATCTAATTCCATGCTCATACTGCCTCAAAATAAGAAAAAAAAAAAAAGGTTAATTCTCATTTTTTAAAAAAAATTTAGAAGCTGGACAAGCTTGCCAAGTCTTCTCTACCTCTTCTGACCCAAAGTCCTGCAAAATCCCAGAAAAGGAAGGATGCAGAAGAACCAAATCTCTCGCACCACTTTTGATTCTCTCTTCAGAGGCTGAGGATCAAAATTAGAGAAAGGGCTACATAATTTCTAATATGCAGTGAAATATTAAAGAGAAAGAGGAACAAGATGAAACATAGAAAGGGACTTTTAAAAGGACAGCAGTAAAAAAGGAAAAGAGAATTCAGTGAAAAGAAATGCCCGGGATAGGTGAAGTGGTGAAGAACCACGCGCAGACAGGGCCATTGTCCTCTTTCCGGTCTCACAAAGCAAGGCGCGAGACGCTGACTCCCCTCTGCTGCCCAGGTGCAAGACTCTCCCTTCAATGTATCTTACACACACAGTGTGCAGAATCCTCCCTGTTCAGAAACAGAACTCTGTTTCCTAGGATACCCAGACACACAGGAGATATTCTTTTATAGCATACAAAGAGGTGTTGGAAACGAAAATTTCCTTCTCAACTCCAACTCTAACAGGTATGCTTCAAAACATGGAGGGAGACGCAGAAAGATGAAAATAAAAGGCAGAAGAGACTCAGATGTGGAAATAAAGAACAACGGGTAGCCAGAAAGGAGAATGAGATGACAGAAAGGTGAGCAGGAAAAGTGTGGACATGCAGACAAAAAAGAAAAGAAGAAGAAATAAGAACTGGTGTGAACGCAGGTGTCACAGAAATAGGAAGGCTCCCACCGGGAAGAGAACGGACATGAAACTAACTTGAAAGAGTGAAACAACAGGACGGCGTGTGTTTCAGGATCCTGCACAGCCACACAGGAGACATGCCCACTTTCTTGTCACCAAGCGAATTCCTTGGCTGAACTCACCCGCTCCCCAGACTCCCTCAAGCTTACCTAAACTACAACCAGGACCATGAAGCCTACTGCCTCACACTCTCTTATGTCTAATTCTTTAGAATTATCCCTTCTTTCCTCCAGTGCAGAAAAGCTGTCTACTAAGCCTTTGATACAAGCCTATCTGTCTTTGGCTGCCTCCTAATTCCCATTGTTCATAATAACATTAAAATCAGGAACTACGCTTTGGCTCTTCGGTCTACCCGCTAGAAATAGAAGCAAAGGAATTCTTAGAAGGTAATTAAGGGAAAGAAAAGTATCTTATTCTTTCAGATAATTAAGGAAAAGCTCCGTGTTCTTATAAAATTCTGCATCGACCTCCATCTCGGCCCTTTCCACATCCTAAAGATATTGTAGTTTCTCATTCGTCTTTCCCACTAGATCTTAAATGCCTCAAATGGAGGTGCTGCCTGTTAGCCGGCTTTCCATTGCTGGAGCAAAACAGCTGAATTGGAAAGATTTATAAGGAGGAAAGATTTGTTTTAAGTCCTACTTTTAGAAGTTGCAGTCCTTAGTCATTTTGCCCTGTTGCTTTTTAGCTTGGGGTGAGGGAACAAACAAGTATGGGACAAAGAAATCTTACTTCATGACAGTTGGGAGAGATACAAAGAAGAAAGAGAGAAAGAGAAGAGGGGCTGGGATCCCACTATCTCCCTCAAGGGCACACACCCGGACCTAACTGCCGTCTATTAGACACTACCTAAGCTGACCACCAAGTCTTCATCATATGACTGTCTGGGGTCACTTAAGATGCAAACCATAATCCTATTACTTATCTCTGTATCCTCCACACTCAGGCTAGTGTCTGGTGAACAAGAGATGTTCAATAAATGTTTGATAAATTGAACTTGAACTGTACGGATGAAATTAATAAATTTATTGAAGCAGAGATCAAAAGGAAAGAGAGGGTGCACAAAAATTGTAACTTTTTCATGAGGAGAATTGGATAGCAATCAGGTAGTTGGGAAGCTGCTCAAACCTATCCAGGTTGGAGCAAACAGAAGTATGCTAGGAATGTTGCCTCCAGCATTTAGACGCTAATGATGATCTTTTAATATACTTGGAAGAGGTCACATCCCAAGCAGATCCCACAGGACAGGATCTGCACAGTCTTTTGTAGGATAGTTAAAGAAAGAGGACGGGGAAGGACAAAAATTCAGAAATCAGAGTCTTCTCTCTCAGTAACACCTAAGTACTAAAGTATATACAGCTCAGGAAAACTACATCAAGACCAGTGCAAGAGGCTAAGAAAAGTGAAAAATAAAAAGTGACCTTCGATACTCAGTCTGGTGAAAATCGGTATGTAAAAGAATTGATAATAAGGTATCAGGAAGCATGATAGCAGAGATAGTGAATCACTTTTCCCCATCGCAGACGACATTTGGAAGCAAATTTGGCTGAACCACCAACAGCACGGGTAATACACTGTGAACTCAGTCAAGCTCTATAACGGTCGGACAGTTCTGATCATCGTGACTCAGGCCTGTCTCAGAGATCTTTGCTTTCAGTCGTTAGCAGATAAGAAAAAGACAGTACAATCTTGGTGAGTGGCACGAGCCCTTCCGGTCACAGCCACCACTGCAGTGACACAGAACAACAGCAGACAGGACTGATGTGTTGGACACCTAGGATCCGATTACATGTCTCCAAGTCAGTTTGTCCGAGACATTCTCCAGCCCTGCACTCCTTCTGGCATCGAGAAGCCTTCTTAGCCTTCTTGTCAATCCAGATCTTTCTATCTCTTTTCACAGGCATGATCCATCGGACATATCCATGTCTGAAAACAGCCAGAAGCGGTGGGCTTAGGTTTAGGATAGCAAGATAAAATACAGGTTGCTCAGTTAAAGATTGTGACTCTGACATGGGCACTTAAACTGTGAGCCAAAAGCTGCCCAGTCAAATATGAATTTCAGATGTCGAACAAATAATTTCTTAGTGCAATCTTTGTACAATACATGGGATTTTTCATCATTTAGCTGAAATTTGTATTTTTTTTCTTATTAACTCTGGTAATTATACTGAGGTGGTTACATAGTTTGGATCTAGAACGTCCCCCAAAGGCCCAAGTATGAAAGGTGTGGTTCCAGCCTGTGGCACTACTAAGAAGTGGTAAAATCTTCATGACATAGGGCCTACTAGGAGGTCTTAGGTCACTGAGGATGTGCTCCTGAAAGGACCCTGGTGCCCTCTCGCTGTCGCTTCTCATGTGCTGTGAAGTGAGCAGCGTGCTCTCCCATATGCTCCCCCCTTGATGGGCTGCGTCACCATGGGCTCAAAAGCAATGGGAATGACTGTGGACTGAAACCTCTGAAATTGTGAACAAAAATAGGTTGACTAATGAAGTATTTTTGCCATTGTAGCAGAAATGGTGACCAGAAATGACCAGGCAAAGACCTTCCCTCTTAGTTGTAGCATTAGGCCCTAAATAAATTGTAAATTCTCTGAGAAGAGGTATTAATATAAGCCAGAGGTCTTTCAACAATAGGCCTTGAATTGCCTCCTGAGCTCCAGAAATTACCTGTTTACCTTGACCCATATAACCACCAACAGAGAACTGCATTAGTTTTTGGAAGGCAAACTGTTCATTAGCATTTGTGAGAAAAGGCTGATTAACACTAGCAAAGGGTGTTAGGTGTTTAACCAGTCCATATATAATGAGGAGACCAGGAGGAGGCAGAAAGGGATCTAATTCAAATTGAATCCCCAACAGAGATGGAATCAGAATGTCATGCCCATGGGTAGTTTACACACTGAGGGGCTGCATCCCCTCAAGAGCGTTCCACTAGTGGTTGCTTCCCTCATTTCTTTTCCTGCTTTACCACCAATGAGGCATCAATTTCATGT
The DNA here is from genome assembly GCA_004027205.1 of Ctenodactylus gundi. NCBI lineage: Eukaryota > Metazoa > Chordata > Mammalia > Rodentia > Ctenodactylidae > Ctenodactylus > Ctenodactylus gundi. Next base: position 303,082 of record PVKB01001589.1, read on the forward strand.
CCTTCTTTCACCTCTTGGATTTACCTCCTGCTTCTGGCCTTCCATCTGCCTAAAACACCTCTCCCTTGCCTTTTCTTCTGTTTGCTAAACAAGATGACTTAATATTCACAACCCAGATGCGATTCTTCTACCTGCACTTGGAAAAAAGTCTATAATCCAAAGATACTTGAGGGTCAGGGCCCTCACAAAGGGCTAAGCACATATTCTTCTGTCATTCTGGTTAGCTTCAAATTCCAGTTCTATCACCTTTCTTAGCTGCCAGGTTACATAATTGCCATTCTAAGCTGAGGTTTTCTTACCTGTAAAGTAAGGATAGTGTCTTCTTGAGAGGGTTGGTATTAGAATTTAAAAGGTTGCTAATGCTTATAAAGTTCTTCACATAATGCTGACTTTCCATTTATGTACTGGGTCATCAGCAACAGAAGCAGATTTTTAGCTCTCTTAAACTGTGAACTATCCCTTCTTCCAACCCACCCCAGACAAAAGTACAAAGTATATTGAGAAGATACCAGAAGCTCATAGAATTGAAGGAATATTAGAAGACTGGTTAGGAAAAGAAGGAAGTAAAAATGTGTGATAAGGATAGCTGGCTCCTAAGTTAAGGAATCTATGATTCTGGTAAACAGAACTTACCTTCATTTCATTTTCATTGCTGGGAAACAATACCCAACACCCACCACTTAAGGGAGGAAAGATTCATTTTAGTTCACAGTTTTGGGAGGCCTTAGTCCATGTATGGGTGGCTGACAATAGCAGACAGGCATGGCAAAGGCCTAGGTGGAGAAAACTTGTTCACAGAATGGCAGGACTAGAAGTTGAGAGCAAAGGACAGAGCTAGTGAGGAAACTATATCCTTCCAGATCATGCCCTAGTGATTCGCCCCTTCTGACCAAGCCCTACCTACCTCTTAGCAGTACAAGAAATCAATGGAATATCCCATGATTGAATCATCTTCAAACCCATGAGGCTTTTGGGGGGACATTCCAGATCCAAACCATAACAGACTTTCACCCATGTGATGAATTTGGAGATTATCCTAAATTATACAAGTAAGCTTTAAATGCAATCATGAATGTCCTTATAAAAGTAGAAGATAGAGGAAGATTTGACCAGAGAGAACACAGCATGGGGACTGAAACAAGGTGCTATCTATGATGCTGGATTTGAGGATGAAGGAAGGACCCAGGAGCCAAAGGATGTATGTAATGAAGCTCCAGAGGATGGGAGAGATGGAGAACTGAATTCTCCTGAAGTCACATGTCAAGATGAACCCAAACTGACTGTACTGGGACAGTTCTCCACCACTTCCAAGGTAAGGATGACTCTCCACCAAGAGCACACACACAAAAGATTCTCCCAAGAGGGAGGTCAGGTCCATCAAGGAAGCTGGCTGAGGAAGAGCTCAAAGTGAAACCAAAACCAAACAAAAACATTGTCTCTTACAGCCTAGCTTATGAAAAACATTTGATAAATAGGTGTCTCAGAGGAAGAAGAGAAAGAGCTTACTATTTAGGCTGAGAAAGGGACTTCCCAGACCCCTGTGACACTGAGAGGGCTCATAGACTGTGAACCAAAACCTGCCCAGGTGGTATCACGCTCCTGTAGCTCACACCCATCTCTCCTGCCTCTCAACATCCAGAAAGCTGCTCGATACTTTCTTGACAACATATAATTCTTATATTCTAGAACATAAACCAGACTGCTAATTATAATTATTATAGTTGGACCTTCATAACTAACTCACTTCAAAGCCAGCTCCTTGATGGCAAGAATTGCCTTCACATTTCCATCAATTATGACCTTTCCCTAATTGACAACAGTGGTACTCCTAAAAATTCCCTGACTCCAGAATAAATCATTGCCAATACACTTCCATTGGATCAGTTTGGCTGGACCCATCCACAGACATATTCATGAAGCCTGACTGAGACCTTGGCACCTATGTAGGTAACTGGAGATCCAAGCCAATCTATCAGAAATCCCCTGAATTACATGTAGTGATTGCCTCTCTATCTCTTTTAAATAAATTATTGAAAGTGTGTGAGAATTCCAAAGACTTTAACTTATTTTACTAAACAAAAAATAGTCTCTGTGTATTATATTCCATGGAAAACCGAGATAAGTCAAAGAGAGAAGGAGAAACTTGATCAAAGATCAAAAGGTATTTGAAGGGAGGATGGGGCTAGAAAAGGAAGAGCAGAAGTCTATGCAACTGAGTTCCCCGTCACTGCGAGCAGCCTTCTCCTGCTCTGACCTGCTATTCTGGGGCCCTTGATGCCCTGCAGCCCTGTTCCATCCAAGAGCCCAGGATCAGTTCTACAATTATGGGAGACATGCGGTGCACACACAGTGGCCCTACAATAGAGAAAAAGATGGGGATGGCAACTGTCCTCAAGAAAGTTAACAAAAGAGGAAGAGACTAAATAAATCACAGTTACAGTAAGGGGGAGTTCCAGGAAGGAAGGCTGAAGCTGGGGTAGGCCAGACCAAAGACCAGAAGGACGTCCTCATCACAGAAAAAAAGGCATACACAGAAGTCCCCATGGCAGAGACACCAGCAGGCTTGAAAAGCTAGGCTGGCACAGCTGGAACCCAGTAGGCCAGGGACAGTACAAAGTTTGGAAAATATCAGTAAGCAACGTTTCACAGGGATTCGAACCAAACCTGGAAATATTCAAAGAGCTTAAATGTGGGACTTAAATATGATGATGGAATATCAGTTAGCCATACTGCTACTCTGAGCACAAAAGAATCTCCCTGATTGAATCATTGGTCTCTGCACCCTTTTTCCAACTACAGCACAGGTACCAAAGCCACACATTGACCTTGGTCTCCGATCCTGAGCTGACGCCATTGTCTAGTCCCACAGGTCCTCTGAGGCCTGATGCTTCTGCTGGCCTCCTCTACAGGGACCTTCTCTGGTAGCAGAGCCATCCTGGGATGGTGCACACTGCCAAGCTCAGCCCCTCTCTAGGCACCCTGTGAACAAACCTAGGCGAGGCTAGGCAAATCAGCTACTGTTCTGGGTAGGGTTAGGAATGGGCAGCAGATGGAAGCCAGATTTCAGAGTTACCGGGGAAAATACACTCCAGGGCTTCAACTGACTTACATTCTAGAAAGAAATAGTATTCACAGCAATGATTTTTAAAATCTTTTTGACCATAGTATAGAGTAATAAAGATTTTTCACTGCAAACAGGGTTTGTTTCATCAGACAAAACTATTTTTATGTGTGTTTTATTTATATTTTCTCTTCAGTTCTTTCTTCTGTTTAACACTATGACCAGCTAGCAGGGTTAGCCTATGATTTGAAAAACCCATATACAGAGACTACCTGTGCACATATTCTAAGGGTACTATTCTAAAGAGGTCAAGATGAACCAACCATGAGTGACTGTAATAGCATCATGAAGCATCTTGTTGTTTTCCCAGAATGGTAACTGTTGCTGTTAGAGGTTTTGCTGTGTTTTTCCAAGAATTGCAGACAGCACCTGAGGAGGAAACCTCCCTCTTCTGTTACCTGAAGTAGAATGGGTGTTTAAAAAGAGATGACAAGAGACAGGAAGTCAGACACACACGCACACTCTCTCTCTCTCTCTCTCTCTCTCTCTCTCTCTCTCAAATTATCATAGTTCTGTTATCTAATTCTGATTTTTTGTTGCTGTTGCTGTTGTTGCTCAATGATAAATTTTCTTCAGCATTTGTATGTCTCATTAATTTAATGGTGAAACTGAAGCATAGACTTTATTTTTTCTTCCATTTCTTTGTCTGTTCCTCAGACAATGAACAATTGACAAGAAGCCCTAATATTTCTTGAGTAGAGGGGAAGGCAGGTGGAATCAACTGCCCCTTTCTAGTGGGAAGATATGTACCACTTTCAGGCTGGAACAAGTGGGCAGCCATGTCTGGAATTTAAAATGGGATTCTCAATTAAGTTGCAGAGGAATCTTAGTGAATAGTTCCAAAATATAACTTTTGATAAGAAAAACCGTAGCCTAAAAATTCTCCCTTTCCTTCCCTATCAAGACAGAACTCAACAATTGATGAACTACCAAGGAGAAGAGGTGGTACCCACATTTAAGGACAAGTAATTCTTGGTCGTGGGAGCTGTCTTGTGCATGGTAGGTAGGATCCATAGCAGTAACCCTGACCTCTAGCCACTAGACACCAGTACAATCCCTCCTTCCATTACTTTCCACCCAACTCCAATGAAATGACTCCAGATACTGTTAAATGTCCTCTAGGGCACAAAAATCTCCCCTCATAGAGAATCACTGCTGTAGGAGGACCTCCAAATAGTGGTATCTTCACCCAGAACGTGGCTGAATAGCTTTCTAAAGGCTATGACACGTGGTTTACAACTAGTCCCTATCCATACTCAGAGAAAAATATATATAGCCCCTCTCAGATAGACACAGAAATCTTAACTCTGTGGTTCAGAGAGCATGGATAACAATGCCTCATCCCTGGGGGGGGGGGTGCATCAGGCTAGACCCCAACGTGCTGCCAAAGCATGCCTTACTCCAAAGGAAAGCTTCTCCCAGTGGTGCCAGATGATGGACACTGAAGTGGAGGAAAGAAGGTTTTACACGCTTAACCCCAGCATGACAGAAGTGGGCCAACATCCTACCAGTCACCCTAGATTCTTCTTCTTCTATCCTTAATTGTCCCCTGAGACCCAGCAAAGACAAACACCATGGGAAAGAGAGAAACTGTCATTGTTACTCAGACTCAGATGATGATGACAGAAAAAAATCCTTGTCATACTGAAGCACTTCACAGTTTGTATGGCCCTGCCCTATCCTATACTATCCCCATTTCCTAAGCTTGAGGATTAAGGCAAGAGAAGGAGAGAGGGAGAGAGGGAAAGAGGGTGAGAGAGAGAGACAGAGAGAGAGAGAGCAGCTTATGGTCAATGAGATGATAAATGGTCAAACTGAGACTACAACCCAGAAATTTAGATTCCAACATTGGAGTGCTTTTGGTAGCTACGAAAGATAATAGCTGATAGCTGTGAGTATATCCCAAAGGCACATACACTTGAGAAATGCTCTCCAGGACAACCACAGAGCTGCCCCTCTGTGGAGCCTTATGATTGCCACATCCTGTGAATGTTACCAAAACTATGCTTCAGAGAGTCGGCCAAAGGAGAATTGCCGGAGAGGGAAATCCCACATTATAAGAACTTGCTACCACAAAAATACATTCTTTGAGTTGTTTTTCTGGTAGTGGTAAGGGATTTCTGTTGATCCTCCACCCACACACTTTCTCTCTTCAGGTTCCTCTCAGGACCAGGAACAAGCCATTGTGTTCTGGCTGCCCAGGCATAGAGCAGAACCCAACCAAGAAGTAGAACCCAGACAATAATGCCCAACACTGGCCTTGCTGAAAGAGCGCACTGATGAACTCCAGTGTCAGGCTCCAGAGAGCGGCTACAGAGCCCAGCCTGCCCATGTAGAAGGCCCACCTGCTGCTCCCACCGCCACCACCTCTGCCCTGCTAGGACCACTGCATCCCTGCAGGCCTTCCCCACCCCCACCCCCACTCACCTCGGGTTGCAATGTTCTCATGTGGAGTTGCTGGCTGTAGCTAACAGGTGGGGGCCAGGAGGTCCCTTCCCTGGCATGTTTGAGCTGGGGAATTAGAGTTTTTGACCAATCTTTTCTAAAGCAACTAAAGCCACGGAACAAAAGATTCAGCCGCCATCATTATCTAAGTTCTTTCTCACTGGAGAAAGCCAGCTGCAGTAGAAAACAAGCGCACAGCCCACCCACAGAGTCAAGGACGGAGGCAAACAGGAAGGAAGTCCGCACCGGCTGGTGCTGGACCTCTGCTCCTGCAGGGCCGAAAGCTCAGTGGTTCTGTGAGGTGTCCACTCTCCCCACCCCCAACACACGAAAGTCTTGTCTTGCTCAAACTAGTCCAAGATAGGTTTCCATCACTCACAAAACTATGGACCTCTTCAACCCAGATAATGTCATCTGGAAAAGAAATCAAGGGGGAAGTTGATATCACTGGTTTAACTGGACCTAGAAGAGCCAAAAAAGATGAAGGGTAAAGAAAAAACAAAAACAAAAACAGAACCATGACCCTATTTTTTTAAGATGTCACCGTAGCAGTTGGCTTAATTCTTAAAGTACTAAAGCTATGTTTCATCTTCAGCTTTTGAGAGAATGAAAAATTATACTCATTCATGACCCTGAAGAGTCCAAGCGCTTCTGAGAGATCAAACACGTATGAGTAGGAGTTAACGCTGGATAGAAGGCCAACCAAAAGATTCCTTAAAACTTAGGGTAAGATCTTAAGTAATAATATTCCACCTCCTCACGGTGTTGTAAGGTGAAATATCCTTCCCTCTTACCCTTCTTGACTGCCTGGGAGACATCTGGTTTAAAGAATCCCTTCGAGTTTATAAAACCTCAAATCAAAAATCCTTTAAGACAAACTATAGATCTATAAATTCAAGAAAAAATACACTGTTCTACTTTCCTAGTTATGCCTACAGAGCCTGAGCGATTGATTCATGTGACAGGTGTAGGCCATGTTTCTTCTAGCGTGACAAGTATTTTTAAAAAACAAAACCCTAAATAACTTCTCACCCTTGCCTAAAAGACAAACTGACAATTACAGGTTTGATGAAGAAGCTTCCATAAAGTTGTCATAAAATATCAGCCATCTGTACAGACCCTAAGTGACCTAGAGCCATTTGTCAGAGGAAAGAAAATGGGTTTTACTTCCTGGAGTCATTAAACTGAAATTCATCCTAGTACTTCTGAGTCATACCACATCCCTTATCACCTATTTGGAATCTAATAGTAATATAAGCAATTTTAATAATTAAATAGAATTGTGCCTATCTATAGGAGCTGTTTGTTGCCCACATCTATTTGATAATGATATGTAAGCACAAAATAAGTCATTTTAATTATGCTTTCATTGTGGTTAAGTAAAATGCCGAGGAATTAAGAGGTCACTCCCATAATAGGGAAATGTAGTAGCATGGCCATTTCCTCAGAGAGGACTTTAAAGGAACACTTTTTTCTATTTATAAGGAATAATACAGTCCATTTATTAATAGTGGAATCTAGACAGATAGATTGCTGCCCCTCATAGAAGCCCTGGCTCTAGTACCCAAGCTGAACCGAATGACAATGATCTTTCTTTGCGATTCTTTAGTTATTTTTACCTTGCCAGCTATGCAGATTAGCTCATGGCTCAGGCATGAAAGAAACCAGGCTGAGACAAAGTTAATATTTTATGAAAATACTGTGAACAGCTAGCCCTGCTACTGAGATTCACATACTCTGTAACTAAACCTGTGTAGATAGAACTATGCAAATCTCTGTGCTGGTCTAACGTCAAAAAAGCCAAGGTACAGACAATTTGCAAAAGAAGAAACACAGAGTGTTTAATGATTATATTTTAAAAGTTCCATAGCATTATAATCAAAGAAATTTTAGAAAATAGTTTGATAGCTCCTTACAGAGTTTTGCATATGCTTACAAATCCACCCAGCAATAAATATTTATCACAGCTATAATCATATTAGCTCCAAAAGAAAACTATCCTTAATCAATAAACAAGTTGTGACACACTCATACAAGTCACACTAAGTAGCCATAAAGAGAAATGAGCTATCCGTATAGGCAACAACCACTTTGTTAAACGCGAGAAGCCACTTATGACAGTCTAGAATGGACAAATCTATAAGAACAGACCAGTTGCTGCTAGGGGCTGGGGATGGGGAAAGTGATTGATAAAAAGAGATCTTGAAGGAACATTTGGAACAATGGCTATATTTTCTATCTTTCTTATAGTTGGAGCCAACTATATGTCAATATATCTATCAAAACATAAAGAGATATACTTCTTAAAATGATGGAGTTTGTTGTGTGGAAACTGTACCTCAGTAAACCTGACTTCAAAGAAAACTCAGAGCCTTAAGATTTTTTTAATTGAGATAAACTATACATAATATTTACTATTTTAGCTATATATTAGTGAATAGTCCATACCATTAAGTACATACACACTGTGGTACAACCATAATCACCTTTCATCACCAGAAGGTGTTTTATCTTCCCCAAATGTAACCCTGTGCACATTAAACACTACCCTCCCTTCTGTCCCTGAATTTGACCATACAAAGTACCTAACACTCTTGAGATCATACAATGCTTGTCCTTTGGCATCTCCTTCCCTTCGCTCAGCCTAATACCTTCAAGGTTCATCTGTGTTGTTTTTATGTTTTGGATGTGGAATGTCCCCCCAAACCCTCATAGATTTGGATGTTGTAGATTATGGGCATACGGTGGATTCTAGGTGTGAGGTGCATTACTGAGTATGTGGCTTAGACGGGTATACACTCCTGCCCTCGCTTCTTCGGGGTGCCCTGATCCCTGTGTCTCAGGATGCCTCAAGCACCTGTTCTCTGCCATAACCTTCCCACCATTTCCAGCCACCATGAAGGAGTTGAGACCTCACGAAACTGTATGCCAAAAAGAACCTTTCCTCCCCTAAGTTGTAGGTGTCAGGTAACGTGTCCCATAGACAAATACAAAATTCAGAAACTGGTATCAGAGAAAAGGAGTCATTACTATGACTTTACCCAACGATGTGGTTTAGAAGCCTTTGAAACTGGTTCCTGGGAGGAGTTTGGAAAGCTCTGGAGATGCCAGCTGGAGAAGGCTTAGAAGATTATTAAGCCAAGCTTGATGGGTGACTCTGGTCACAGCTACGCAGACCAGAATGCTGACAGAAGTACTCTGCACTAGGACTATAGGAGAGATGTCTTGAGTACATCTGAGGAATTAGCAAGACCCCCCCTTTTACTCATGCAAGGACGTAAAGGCAAAAAGCTACCCCAAGGCTCCCTGTAGGAACAAAGAGGAAAATGTTTGCCAGCGTTGAGTCACCTGGTGTTCAGCCACCCAAAGCACTTGGAGGCTGATGCACCCACTGTTCAAGGGGGCCAGACTACTGCCAAGCTGGGAGCAGACGCTGGCATCATCCATGCGGTGATGGCTTCACAGCCATGCGGAATGCAAGAGCTGTGGGGTCTTGAAGGCTCCGACTAAGATTTCAGAAGAAGGCCTTGGAGGCCAGGCAGTGTGGCCCTGAGAGGGCAGTGCGTGCACCTGTAAAGGTGAAGCTGAGAGTACAACGGAGACCACAGAAGTTTGGGGATGCCAGGGACATAAATCATCCGCAGAAGAAGGTCACAGGCTATGAGCAGAGCCAGCCCAAAAGAGAAGGCACAGGAGTTTACAGCCAGAAGCAATGTCGTAGGCGTGGAGCCACCTCACGCTGACTTTTGGGTCTGCTTTGGTCTGATGGCTTTCTATCCACCTATTCCTTCCTTTTGGAATAGAATGTTCACCCGTGTCCTGGCATGTTGCACGTGTTTAACTTATTTTCTATCTTCACAAGATCTCACAGCTAAGAGTTTGCCTTGATTCTTAGAGGAAACCCTGGACTTGGACTTTTTGGCAAATTTGGAACTGCTATGATTCTGGTAACTCTTAGATATAGACTAAGTGTATTTATATAAGGCAGTGGACATGGGTGTCTTAGTTGTTGACGGTGGAATGCTACGATTTGGATGTAGAATGTCCCCAAAAGCCACATGCATTTGGATGTTGTGTATTACCTGTGGATTCCATGTGCTGTTAAAAGGGAGGGCCTAGGTGGGAAGGGTGGACTTTAGGTATATGGTGGAAGACAAGCATTTGGTGGTAGATTAGAGGAGTGTGATGGATTAAGGGCATGTTGTGGATTACAGCTGTATGTCACATTGCTGAGCGTACAACCCGAAAGGTACAGATCACTTGGGCTTAACCCAGAAGGGGCAGAACATTGAAGCTGGACCTGGAAGGAGTGGGTCACTGTGACATGACCTGCAGAGGTGTGTCCTGGTTCCACCCTTTTCCCCTTACTCGGCTTTGGTCTGCCATGCCTTGAACAGCCCGTCCGGTCTCCTGCTCGTCCTTCTGCCATGTGCTTTCACCCTTGCCCGTTGCGCATAAATGGGCTCTGTTCTTCTGAAACTGTGAGTTAAAATAAATCTTTTCTCCCTTCAGTTGTGGATTTTTGGGTATTTCATTCCAGCAATGAAAACCTAAGACAAGAGGCATGTGGTGGATTGCAGACATGTGGTACACTACTGGGCACATGACCTCCTGTCTCGGCTTCTTTAGGGAGCCCTGATTCTTTCCTCTTGCAATGCCATGAGCAACCGTTCTCTGCCAGATTTTTCCTACCATTAGCAGCCAGCCATGAATGGACTGAGACCTCATGAAATTGTGAGCTAAAATACACTTTCCTCCCCGAAAGTGTGTCCCAGCAATAAATAAGTAACCAAGAGAGTTGTAGTACGTGTCAAGCTTTGCTTTTTTTTTTTTCTTTAGGAAGCTGAGTGCTCTATTGTATATATAGACCACATTTTGTGTATTCGTTCTTCTATCAACGGACACTTGGTTTGCTCCTACCGTTTGGATATTGTAACGCGCCTATGGAGATAATTTGTGCACTTGTTCAAGTCCTTGCTTTTAACGTGGTCTATACTCAGAAGTGAAATTGCTAAATAGTATAGTAATTCCAGGTTTATTTTAAGGGAGCTGCCATATCAGTTTTCCACAAAGAAGGTCTTTATATTGTAATAATTTGTTGAGCAAAATACAGGGAATATTATGTAGTTTTGAAATTCTATTTCTACTGAAATCTCGATAACATGAAAAAAATCATATAGTCTTGAGAGAAAAATATCAGTGCAGTTCTAAGGAGAAAATATCTTACAGTATCAATTCTACAGTGTGAAAGGCACAAAATGGGGAAAAAAGACTAAAAGGAAATATTCTAAATGGTAACAATGGTTATCTTCAGGTGGTAGGACTTCACCCCTTAGCCAGTTGTGTTTTCCATGGTTTCAGTTGCCACAGTCTGAAAACATTGAATTAGAAATTATAAAAGAACAAGTTTTAAATGCACTCCATTGTGAGTAATATGATAAAGCCTTGAGCCCCCCCCAACTTGTCTCAACCAAGACACAAATCATTATTTACCCAATGTATTTGGATAAAATATCATGTATGTGCTACCTGCCCATCACTCACCTACTGTCTCAGTATCAGATCAGTTATGAGAAAGTTTTCATTGCTTTCTTCTTGGTGTACTTATGGAATTTTAGTCATTTTTAAAATTTAGCAGTCAGAAAAAAATAAAACATGTACTAGAGCTCCGACTCTGGCTATAAAATCCCCATCCAGTATGGTAGTCCTCGTGTGTGGGGAGGAGTCTTATGCACTTAGATCAGATCATTGTCAGTTATTATTCACAACAACATAAAATGTTCTTTTAAATGAATGAAATATTTTGAGCTAGAGAAAGAGATTACATTCATTTAACATTTATCTCAACATATTGTTACAGTTGTTCTATGCTATACTGTTAACTACTGCTGTTTAGCTCTGACTATGCCTAATATATGAATTAAACTTGTCATGGGTACACATCCATTGGAAAAATCATAGCAATACATAAAACATATTATATATAATATAGTGACATATACTATATATAACATACTTTATGTGTATGTATATAGAAGCATGTGTGTGTAAATATATATATATATAAATACATACATACATATATATATACATATATATATATATATATATATATATATATATATATATGTATATGTTTTAGAACTGTGTGTAGTTTCAAGCTTCCACTAAAAATTTAGGAATATATTTCCCATAGATAAGTGAGAACTATCTATACCATCTAGGTTTTTCTCGATAAGAATGTATTTCCTTTCTGGTCAGAATAACCACACTTCTTGTTTTAAGTCAGGTTTCTTGTGGCTTCTCTCCAACCTTCTGATGTTGACAATGTGGGAATCGACTCACTGCTCTTCCCAATTGCGGCTCTGCATGGTCCGTACGAGAGGGCCACTGCACTGGATGAAGATTCCAAGATCATACTAAGAGCCGCGGTACATGACTTTTCTGCTTGCTAATTTTGAAATATCCCTAAAATTACAAGTACATCAAAAGTGTCCCCTGACTGCCCGCCCTTACTGAAAGCAGCTCACACTGTCGCAGAAAATGTGGGCTGAAGGCTTCAGAAAGAAGCAGGCAGTCTATGCCCTTGTATTGTTGAGAAGTCCTCACCTGCCCCTCCAGGCTCAATGCCCTCCACAGCTCAGGGCTGCGGGCCCCTCGCCCACTCCTTCAGCTCTGTGCGGCCCACTGACAGTTCCTCACTGCGTCTCAGCATCTCAATGCCCAACCTTTGGACGTGGCGCCTCCTTGCACCCTCTGCCACCTCAACCTGCTGCCACCTGGCTTCTCCCTCACCACTCTGTGAAAGCGACGCTCAGTAGAAACCATCAGTGGCCTCCTGGTGCCCAAACCCAACAGGCACCCGTTGGTATTTGTACAGCAACACAGGCTGACATCTCAAATCCAGAAGCATGAACGTCCAGAATGCTTCAAAACCTCAACGTTCTGAATGCCAACATGGTGCTACAAGTGAAAACTTCCACACTTCACCTCGTGTGACAGGTGACAGTAAAAATGCAGGCACATTTTTAAAAATATATAAAATTACCTTCAGGTTATGTATACAAGATGGGCGTGAAACACAAAACAATTTTGAGTTTAGACCTGAATCCTGTCCCCAGGGTATCTCCTAATTTATATGCAAATGCTCCAAAATCACAAAATCCCAAACACTTCTAGTGCCAAGTATTTCAGATAAGACATCCAGGGCCCGTACTCTACGATTCCGCAGTCCTTGGTGGCCTCTCTTTGGAATCCCCCTGTCCTCCTCTGAGTTCTCCTCTTCCTCTTGCTCACACTCTCCCTAAGTGGCCTCACCAAAACTAAACTCAACTACCTCTAGGTGCAGATGACTTCCAGTCCTTTACCTGCAGAGCAGGCCCCTCTCCCTGCATTCCAAAACCCTCCTGCACTCTCCAACAGCACACAGAGACCCCTTCTACTCCACCTGTCACATAGCAAAGTAGACTTCCTAACACGTCCATCAGACGGGCTTGCTGAAAGGCCCGGAACTTGTTGTCACCTTTGCAGTCATGTCCCAAAGCTCCCCCGTGAAAGAGGCCCTGCGTGCCAGGTGCAGCCACTCTCCCCTCATCCCTCTGAACGGTCCCCTCTGCTCTGACTGCGGCCATACCAGCCTCTCCCACTTGAACACTGCAGACTTATTTCTGTTTCAAGGATTTTTGCTTTGGAGCTCTCTTAATCCCACCTCTCCTCCTGGTGTTTCCTTGAAATCCTTCCAAGACTCAACTCAAATGTCACATTTTTGTCCTTCCCTAGAGATCATCTCACAGTGACTCTTGTAGCTCTGTTTCTGCTCACATGTCCACTTCTTCTTGACCTCCACTGCCAAAGTCCTCATCGCTTTGCACAAGAACACCTACGGCTTTCTCTCTGCCTCCCGCCCACGCCTCCTACAGCCTCGTCAGCACATTCCCAGAGTGATAGCCAAAAATTCAAGTCACACATGCAGCTTCCAATTCTAAATCCTTCAGGGTCACCCCTACCCACAGAATCATGCCATGATCTGGCCCCTCCCTGGTCTTCTAGCCTCTGGTCATGCCACCCTTCTGCCACCCTCGAGTCTCCTGAGCACATATAGTTTTCTGCTGGAACAGAGCTCCCACGTTTCAGGGCTTTGGCACACATCTTGCCTTGGCTGGTGGACCTGCTCCTCCTCAAAACTCTTTTCAGTATACACTTCCTCCATGAAGCCTTCTCAACCCACCCTTCCCTCAGTCTTCTGCCTTATAATTCCGTTTTCTTAACTGCTTATTTAAATCTGTTTTTCCCATCAGACTGAGTTCTCCAAGGGCAAGGATTGTGTTATATTTCCAATATAACATAAAATAAGGTACTTAGCACATATGTATCAGGATTGTGTAAATAAGTTTCAAATTGAAAATGATCTTGCAAGGTAACAAGGCCAAATTCTGAGCCACTCTCTAGTTTTCCTGGATAAAGCTCATTCCAACTTCTGTTTGGATCCTGGTAGTAATGGGCACCCCAACGCTGAACTTGGAGAGACAAAAAGGAACCCACAGTCTGACCTCATAGTTTTAAGACCATCCTTCAAGTGTTATAGGCCAAGTGTTTCCTCCTGGAATTGCTCACTGCTGTAGGCTTACATTCTATTTCTTTTCTCGTTTCCCTGTAACTCATTCTTTAGACCAACACTAGTTATTTAAGGCAGTCGTACCTGGAACCACTACTTTCTGTCTCCCAACAGTGCCCATTTCCAAGTCACTGTAGAAGCAGTCTGACCAGGTTTGAGTTTAAGAGTGTATCTGAATCTTGTTTGGGATCCTAAATGTGGCCTAAGTAAGCCCAAAGGATGCGCCCCATTAGCAAACTTGTCACTCTCCTGCCACACTCCATGTCCTTTGCTCACAAAGCATTGCTAAACCAGTTCTGTCCTCTCCCTGAGAGTGTGGAGAGCCATGAGTAGGCCTGGACCAAAAGGGTAATAGTAGCAAAGCTGTGCTGTAGGGTGGTCACCTGCAGAGGCTGAGAGCATGGACGGGAAGAAAAAGTGCCTGGCCAAGGGGTCCGTGCCACCATCCGCTGAGAGGGAACAAGGCTCTGAGCTTGGACACCACTCAGCAGGTGGACGGAGCCTGCCTGCTGTACAGGGCTGCCAGAGAAAGGTCAGTAATGTGTGTACAGCTTTCAGGGAAAAAAAATGACGCAGTCCCTCGGTAGCAAAGGAAGACTGCAATGAGGTTATAGTGGCCAGTGTCAATTTTCAGAGGGCAAAACTAAGACACAGAAATTAGAAAGTACTCCTCAGAAAATACAGAGGGCTCTTCAGACGCCCTTTCTCCTGCTCCCACCACCTCTGTTTCCCATTCCATTCTGGATGTTTCTAAACAACCTCAGGCCTAGGTCCCTTGTGCAGCTGGTCAGAAACACCCTGCTGGAGACCAGTAGGCTGAGCCTTCCGGAAGCCAGCACCCCAGGGCCCAGAGGGAGCAAGGGAATGCTGATTCCACCACTCCCCGATATGACGCCCTAACTGCCCCTGGTCTCTCACCAAAACCCCTTCTCCAGGTGCCAAGGGGACACACTCAGCTGCCTGCTCTTACACCCTGTGATATTCATGCCCGCTGATATCACCTTTCCTGACATATTTAAAAGAAATGGGAGGAGGTACTAAAAATTCTGTGTGAACTCTAAGAAAGGCTGTGAACTAGCAAATTATCCCTGGTTCTCCTTCCAAACCTGCATTTTACACCTCTTTATAGCAGCAGCAGGAGCCACTGCCATGCCAAACACATTTTAGTCTTCACTAGTAATTAGGCACCTGAGCCCCACAGAACTGGAAGCTCTAGTATTTCATTACCTCAACATGACCACAGTGCCCCCTGCCTTGACTTCCTCACGCTAGCCCTAACATGTGGCCTGAAGCCAGGCACCCTCCAAGCAAATGCAATGTAGAGAGTTAATTCTCAGTTAGCGATGACCTTTCTTTAGGGGAGCAGGTCCTGGAGGGGACTATGGGAAAGAGGACAGCCACAGACCAGTACCCACCAGTATTCTCTTGAAATGAGCTACCCAG
Organism: Ctenodactylus gundi; assembly: GCA_004027205.1. Taxonomy (NCBI): domain Eukaryota; kingdom Metazoa; phylum Chordata; class Mammalia; order Rodentia; family Ctenodactylidae; genus Ctenodactylus; species Ctenodactylus gundi. The sequence continues at coordinate 318,705 of PVKB01001589.1, forward strand.
AGCAGAGGAATCAGCCCATACCGACTGCACCCTACCGCCTCTTCCCAGGTGACTTTCCCGAGTCTCTTCCGTCAGGTAAGAGCTACTGAGATTTTAAAGGGGACCTGAAGTCTCCCTTCCTTGTTTGCATTCTCTCATTAGAACTTCCTCGCAAGAGTTGTTGTGGGAACACGAGGAAGCGGATGTATCTCTCAGGAACATCTCAGAATGAAAGTGAGAACCTGCTGTCCTGGGGTCAGAACATCACATCCAGCCCCAGAACACCTTCTACCCCAGAGGAAACAGATGTCAGCGCCACGCTGCCAGACACCAGCAAGAAGGTGCTCTGCACTTCCCTGGCCTGTAACTGTACATACCAAAAACACTCATGCTACACACCTCCTTGTAGAGCATCCTTCACCCGGGCCACGACCTCTGGTAAAAGGTGATACATGATCGCCACCATTGGCACATCTTAGTTACATTTTTGTTGCTAGGAGAGAATACTCGACATTCACAATTTAAGGGAGAAAAGGCTTATTTTAGCACAGTTTTAGAAGCTCTCAGTCCATTTATGGGTGACTGGCAATGGCAGAAAGGATCTGGCAGGGAACAGCTACCAGCTGCTCATGGTATCACAGGAAGAAGGAAGCAGGGAACTCCAGAAGAAGCTGGGGCAAGAGTTTATATCCTTCCAGGCCACATGCCTGTAATCTGACCAGGCCCCACCTCCCAACAGCAGACGAAATCTATAATATCCATACATACACCTGAGGCTTTGGGGGAACATGACATAGCCACACCATAACACAAAACTGGTTCTAGTACCTGATGAGTGAAGCACACCTGTCCCACTCCAAAACCACTAGTTAGTCTCAGCTCACGTTTCCATCAGTCTCAGAAAAGTCATTTTTTTGCATGAAGTTTAAAAAGTAAATACTGGTTTTCAGAACTTCTTTCCTTTACACAAAGCTACAGAAGGAGGTGCATGCTGTTCATACTGGCAGGAGCTACAATTTGACTGGAAAGGATTCAGTCTTCATTTATTCATTCATTTACTGCTACAGGCACATATGCGTCTGTTACATTAAGGTAATAATAATCTATTTCTTGTCTTCTTCAATTTTGCAATCCAGTGGACCACATCTTCCAAGAGCCAAGGCCAGGGACATGTGAGTCCTGGCCCCACCCCGGCCCTTGCTCTTAGTTTCCCCAGTGAGGAAGAGGGGCTGTAATCGCACAGCGCAAACAGCTGGCTGTTCTCCACATGCAGCCCTCCCTCCTCCTGTCACACCAGAAGAACATGCAGATGGTAACAGAGGGGCCAGTGGAGGCTGGGGAGAGTAAATGAAAAAGAAAAAAATGAATATCAATGTACAGCATTCCCTCCATTCCAATGGACACAGCTCGCTTCTTTTGGGATTTTAGGAAGCTGCATTCCAGGTGGGAGAATTCTGAAAGGATACTTCTCTCTTCCAAGTCACTGTCTTTTTCTTCAACACAACTTAGTGGAGCAGATGGCTGACAGATACCCCTTTTGGCTCTAAAGACCAGTACTTAGCTTTTCCTCCCAGTGTCTTTTAAAAATAAAAACATAAAAAATAAAAACAACTAAAAATTGTAAGACAAGTTCTGTTAAGAGGAAAATGACACTCAGATCAGAGACAATAAGGATAAATATATAACCACATTAAATAATAACGATAGTTCTAAGATGTCTGGAACTTTGAAGTCTGAGGAGCATTTTGCTGTGTTCTACTGTATGAGCATCTCACCACTACAAATATTCTGTATAGGAATTGGTGCCCACATATGAGAGAGGAGGAGGCTGAAACTCAATGATGTGCAGTTGGTCTCATATATAAAAAGCTGTATCACAGCCACATTTGAGCCCCATACCTTGCCCCAAATGTCAATTTTCATTCAAACCCAGCATTAACAGACTATCCAAACCAGCAACTTGGGAGAAACAAGATAAAAACTAAAGACCTTGGAAACCTAAGCAAAGGTCTTAATTTCCAAAAAGAATATTCTAGAATGATAACCAGTGAGCTCAGTGACAATGTCTGGAGCATGGCAGAACGTGGAGAGAACACTTGAAGGCATTGGTATGAACGACACAAGGGCTACCAAGAGAAAGTAAACCCATATTGAGTGCAATAAAGTAAATTTCTGGAAACAGCCTAAAGCTCTGTATGATACTGGTAAGTTATGAGCCACTTGCGTGTGGACCCTGTGTGATGAAATCGCTATCTGTAGCCTGCGGAGAAAGCCATTGCATGATCGATAACCAGAACCCCTGTCCCTCTGTGTGTTCCCTGATAAAATCGCTGTCCTTAGCTTGTGACATAAACCGTCCTGGTCCTAAGCTCAGAGTCAAGGTAGGAGTCACAGACTCTGAATGCAAGATACTCATCTTGCTGCTCGTCCCCAGCCTCCTCACCTCCCTAGAGGGAGGTTAAACCTCCTCGCATCCCAAGAGCCAGAGCCCCCTGGAGAAGGAGTGACTGTCCAGCCGGGCAGCTACGGGGGCGTGGGTAGGGGGGTGGCAGTTCTTGATCCAGCCATCGAGTGGCGAGCCCTGGACAAGCTCATACGTGGGTTGGCTGTGTCGCCGATAGTCAAAAACACGTCACATGGTGAGCATAAGGGACCCAGGATGGAAACAGTTTTAGGAGACAGAACAACGCTTGTTTTCCTGCTTAATTAATTAATTGAAGGCTCGCCAGTCGATGGCTGGGTCAGGACCCGCTGGTAGCTGCGCGGCTGGACAGTCACCCTTTCTCCTGGAGGGGCTCTCGCTCTCGGGGTGCGAGGAGGCTGGGGACGAGGAGCGAGATGTGTATCCTGCGTTCAGAGTCTGTGACTCCCACCTCGACCCTGAGCTTAGGACCAGGCCAGTTTATATGCTACTTTTTTGCCCACAAGCTAAGGACAGCGATTTTATCAGGGTCCACACGCAGGTGGACAGAGGTTCTGGTTATCGACCAAGCAATGGCTTTCTCTGCAGGCTACAGATAGCGATTTCATCACACAGGGACCACACGCAGGTAGCTCACAACTTATCAGTATCATACAGAGCTTTAGGCAGTTTCCAGCAACTTACTTTATTGCACTCAATATGGGTTTGCTTTCTCTTTGTAGTCCTCATGCCGTTCATATCAATGCCTTCAAGTCTGCTCTCCACATTCTGCCGTGCTCCGGACAGACAACCCCATAATTCCACAGCACACTGACTGTGAGTTTGAGAGCAATGAGAAAGTAAGACAGTTAAATAACACGTAGGACTAGCCTCACTCAGAGCCCAGTAGAGTAAGACTCCTAAAGTGACAATTATTGCTATTCCTACCATCATTGCTTCTTATTACTAAGAATTAGCATGGTGTGACCATTGGAGAAATTATGTCAACTTGAGGGAATCAGGAACCACACCTGGATTAGGGTTTAGGAACTACACCTAGATTGGGAACTGAGAACCAACCTGGATTAGAGTGTGAGTGATTTGTGGGCCAGCTAATGAGGGAAGAGCGCCCACCCGGATGTGGGAGGGCCAACTAGAACTTGAATGGTATAAAAGGAAGGAAGAGGGAAGATTGTTGCAGCTGCTTCCTCCGGGAAAGCTCTCGCCTTCCCACTTATCTACAGGCACTGACTTGCTACACACCGGAGATCTTCACCACAGAATCGCTCCAGTCTGGACTGGTGCCTGTCTGCCCATCACCGATCTTCAGTTGCCAATCTTCAGTCTCCGGTCTTCAACATTGTTCTTTAAACAACCGAGATCCGCAGCAAACTCTCACCGTCTGCTCTGCAGGCCCAGACAGGAGTTCTACTTCACGGCTGAGCAATCATTGGACATTCCAGCTCTTGCACGTGCAGGCCGCCATCTTGGACTATCTCTGTCCTCAGACTTGTAAGCCTTCCAAATAGATCCTTTTTGTTATAATTTCTGTAAACTCTGCCTTTTGAAAAAAATCCATACTAATACACATGGCATTGCTTGGAATAAACTGATCCAAACTAACTCTTATGCTTGATAAAATAGGCTTATTGGATGAATCCGTCAATAAAATACTCAATATTTATCAATAACTTAAATGACAAATAAAAAAGTCAGTTATTCATATGTAAATGAGCTAGTGGCAACAGATAATCATGCATTTCAAACTGGCCAATGCTGTGATCAGGGGACTACAAAAGAACTCAGACTCTTCAAACATGTGATGCCATCCATCCCAAACTGCTCTGCATTGGTCAGGCCTCTTTCTGTTCTGGGTTTCATATTTTAAGAACAATTCTGAGAGGCCCGGGGGAGGGGACATCTCAAGAAGTGTTAAAATGACATCAGATGAGAAGTAGTTGACACATGTATGAATGTTTTGCTGGCTGGCAAGTAACTGTCACTTGGATAAAAGCCTATGCTGCTTTGCTTCTTGCATAATTTGAGTCAGCAGATCAAATCAGAAGGGGACAGATTTTGCCAGAGGAAGGGAATAAAATCCAGGCTCTATTTAAGAGTGCAATAGTGCATTTTGCCTGCGATAAGCTCCCCAACACAAGGCGAATCCAAGCAGAAGACTAGTGGCCCGCTCTCAGAGATGTTGCCTCACGAGATAATCTTAAAAGCATTCTTCAGTCCACAGTCTACCATCTCAGCTCATCTCCCCTGAACAGCACCATCTTCTGCATACCCCTTCCCCCATCAAGGCCAGTTCCAAACTCCGCAATTCCAAAATTTGGACCACGAGATGTCCATTCAACAATGAACGATTTAGCTAGCTGAGCTGCCTGCCTGATTTGAAGGTTTCAACACTGCAGCAAGTGATCCACTGGAACCCTGAAAGAACTGCCAAGAGCATCAGAAGCCCAGGCTCTAAGCAGTCTGCACTGGGGACCTCAGTTGCACAGGCCAAACACTGCATCACTACCTCCTCCAACCACGCACCATCACCATAGCAACCACCAGGCCTGCCTGACTAGGCAAGGCTCTTGGATTCAAGCAGGAGGAAGGCCCAGTTTTCCTTGCAGTTTCCCAAAGCAGTGGGCCCTAAGGGGATGCAGGTAGAAAGATGGGAGAGGGGGAGTTTATTCTGTGCTTCTTCAACAGGATGCCTTGAGACCACCTCAAGAAACGTCCAGGCCAGTCATTCACAACTTGACCTTGGCATCCTCTTACTCAAACCAAAACAACAAAAGAAGGAGCCATGGGGAAATCTCATTTTTAGAAGCACAATTGCTTAGCAACCTAAATGTCCCATTCTTCCCCACCCTTCTAAAAGCCCAGAAAAATAAATACGCAGTATTGAGGACTCCAGTGTTTGGCTCTGATACAGCATGAAGATGTAATAATAATGATAATAGTTTCTATTTCTGTAGAAATAAAGCTTATCTTCCAAGGAGCTCTGAGACGCTTCCTAAAATTGTAACACCGATTCCCCACACTGGCCCCTCCCCCATCTCAGTGCAAAGTGTCCAATTATGATGGTTTTCCTGATCATTCTACAAAAGCCCAGGACCAGAAGGGACTTTACAAAAGGACTCTAAGACACAGAACAATAACGATTCTGTCCCTCTGTGTGACTGCTTGCTATCAAGGGAACAAGAAAGGTCAAGGTTTCCCAGACAAATGTCAGTAGTAGATTCTTCCTCACCTCTCATCCAGGTAACCATTCTCTTTTTCTGGAAACTCTTTCTCCTTTCATTTCCCCGCTCACCTCGCCCTCTGTGAGCTGTCAACCTCCAGCCCAGGTCACTCATATCTTCTATATCCCATTTAACGTCCCTCGGAACCTGGCTTTAGCCGCTTCTTTCTCTGTCCACTTTTCTATAACAATCTGACCTATGTCTATGGTTTCAGCTACTACCACACAGCAAGGAATCCCAGACCCCTCTCCTGAGTCCTGGCCTTCCTACCAGAGTGTTATGGAATGGTCTAAAAGGCGCAACCAAATCACAAAGCCAGATACACCCTCACCCCTTCCCCACCACAAACTGCTGCCATCCAGTGTCTTCACCTCGCGGTGCATCCCCCATCCTTGGCTTTCCTTCTGACTCTTCCTTCTCCCACATCCCCTAACTTTATCCTAGTTATCTCTGACTTTTCCCTTTCTCTGGTTCTACTGACTCAGTCCAGATCCTCACCTCATTAGTTTCTGGGCAGTAACGTCTTTAAGAGGCAGACTCCTAACTGGAACTCCTAGCTCCAGCCTCTCGCTTCTTCCTTATGCACACCCTGCATACACTCACCTACTAGGGCACGAATCCGAGCCTCTGAGAGTTGGAAGATCCCTTTTTTCAAAGATTCTATCACTTGCCCTTGTAAACATGTTACTGACTCCCTATTGCCCTCTTAATAAAATCCAACCATGTTTTCATGGTGCATAACACCTCATGTTGAGTTACATCTGGAACCACTTTTCCTCATTCCTTGTACTCTAGACTCTGCATACTACATGCCTGCCATCCTATAAGATGACACATATGCCTCTGACCGCATGGTCCCTTTCTGTGACTGTCTTCCCCAATGCCACACACAGCCTACGAACTCCTTCTGAGAAAATCTGCCAATATTCTTCAGTCCCGCAACATTGTGAGAACCCGAGGATGACCCCCTCTTCCATCCTCCTGCTTTGACAGACTCACTCTCTGCGAGTTCTAAAATCTTGAAGCAATATCATTATAAGGAAAGAGACAAAGGATCTAAATGCACCTTGGAGGTGAGTTGCTCTGATAGTCCTACCAATATCTACTAACTTACAACAGGATTTCAACCTTCCTCACTCTCTTATGTACTCCTCTTTTCAGAGCAGGGAAGCCTTGGAATCAGAAGCAAACACCCCTTACCCCTCTCTGTTCAGTTCCCCTTCTTGCCTGTCTAGACTCCCGGTGATTCCCTCTACTCCCAGTCTTATCCGTTCACTTTTGTCTCTTCCTTAATGCCCTGGTTTGACAACTCAGTTGGATGACCTTTTCCTGAGAATCTGATGGAGTCACAGTGCTGGGAAAAGTCAGGCCAGAAACCTAGGGCTAGTTTTGGTCACTGTGACCTCACTCCTTCACCAACCTTGTAACTTTGGACTGGAATCAATAAAGAATGATTGCTCTTTCTGTCTGGCTTTTTCTTTCTCTTGCTCCTAGACATTCCTATCCCTTCCAGGCCATTGTGGACTGAATGCTTAGACAATTCTGGTACACTTTGTTATTTGGGACTTGCTTTACTCTTTGTGCCACAGCATAAACAATAAAAATGTCATTTCTTTATTATCTGGGCTGATGGAGGAAGAAGCATTGCCAACTAAAAGTGATGGATAAGACCAAAATAATTTATGGTATATTTGGCTTTGAGATGCAGTTAGAGACGTACTCAGAGATGCATCACTACCTTTGCCCATCTGGAAATCATCCCAAAACCTCTCGGCCTGGCCTTAGTCCCAGTCTTGGGTTTGGCCACAGTGTAGAGCAAAGTTCTGAGTTTTACAGATAGACCACATGTGAATCAGGTATTTTTAACTATTTTGTTATTCATAATATTCAATTCCACAAACAGGTATTGAGTACAACCAAGAGCAAGTTACCATGTGCTCAAAGAGAGCCGTTAGCCATGCAAAAGAAGATACGTATTGTCCCCAGAAACTGAGAATCCAGAAGGAGTAGGAGCTGGTTCATAATCATCTGCCTGATATGTATGCCTATTAGTATCTATGGTTATGAGGATAGAAGGACAAGTGTACCTAATTTAACCAGGTGGTGTGGTCTTCATACTAATCACTCCTATGTGAGCCTTGCCTGCAGTCATCCTAGAATCTCAGTGAATTAACAAGGACATCGTGTTGAGTTCTGCTCTCTGCCTGGAATTAATGTGAGATGCTATTGGCTACAAAAGATATTTAGAACAGTTTTGACTTCCATGGATGAAGTAATTAGCAAACAAGACAGTATCATATTTTGATATAATAAAGGGCTTGATGTGTGGAACTGACAATAAGAATGAGAGCAAGCTATAATAAAGTGCTAATTGCATGGCAGAGACGATGAATAAGAAACCATCTACCAACATGGTTATTTACTTCCACTGCTGCTCTATTTCCATGGCAGACGACATCCCAGTTACTGGTGGGCGAGTATACTGCCTCTCATCTTTAGGTGGCATGTTGTGACAGGAGCAGCACTGGACGAGGAATGAGAGGCCCGGTGCCGGAATTGCCGCTGGGTGGTCATGAGCAAGTTCCTTCCTCTGTTGAGGCTCCTGCTGAGGGGCTACACTCAAGGATCTCCAAGGACTCTTCCAGTTCCTATGAACTGTGACTGCGAATGCAAAAGGACCAGCTGGTGTCCCACAGGAAGGCTTTGAGAGGGGAAAAAAAGACTAGAAAGATGCACAGGAAGTGAGTAAGAGGAGAAGAGGAAAGGGATTTCAGAGGAAAGCAGATAACCAGCAGGGTGTCTGACAGCCGGAGCACTGAAGATGTGCGTGAGGCTCCAGAGCCAAGCAGATGGCTACAGCATCCGGGACCAAAGTGGAGATGGCTAGAGGAAGAGCAGTATCACAACTGAGGAAGGCATCACAGGTCATGCAGAAGAGGGCAGATTCAAGGCCACAGGAAATGGAATGTCACCTAGTTTCCCTCAGTGTTGAAAGGTCTTCAGGGAGATTCTCACGACAGTCAACGGACAGACAGAAACTAGAGAGGATGAGAAGTCAAGAAGGCAACTAGTATGCTATCAAGACACTCGAGCCATGAGGTGATGAGGAGGTGTGGCCAGGAGACAGGGACTGAAGCGAAGACAGATCACTTACCATAAAGTCAAGCAAGATTCAGGAAATAGTAGGGTATGGAAGATGCATGGAACAGAATAGTCCAGTCCTTATCACTTGTAACCCCAGAATTACCACCAAATGCCAAATCCCCAGGATGTAAAGTAGTTCAGTATTCATGCCCAGAACACCTCATATTCTGAAAGATGGCTGTCATCAAGATGAAGACTAGGAACAGGTGGGTATGTGCTGTCTCCAGAGACTCCTTGATAAGGATCAGAGGACAGATGCCACATTGGGCCACCCACAGCAGCTAGCATCACACTGAACAGACTGGAGAGTCAGAGGTTGTCTACTGAGATTCCCCCTTCTCCTACAGCCTCCCAAAGTCCTCATTTAGTAAGTTAGAAACTTTTAAAGCTATCAAACATAGCAGAGAGCAGATCTGAGGGGAGAAAGGTGACAATGTGAGATAGAAAACAGAAGGCTCAGACTCAGGCATTGGAGAGAATATGTGCGGAAACCCAGGGCAACAGGAAAAGGGTGATAGAAATGACCTGGTAGAGCTGAAGCCTTGCAGCAGTCTCCCACAGAGTGTGACTGATTCTTGTCACCACTCTGAGGTCAATGGAGAGCATCATCTACTCTCAGACAGGAGGGCAGAGGTTCAAGAAAGGAAGAAGCTGGCCAGAGCCTGGGGCATCAACTCTCAGGCCAGAGTGCTCTCTGCCAGACTCCTTCTCCTGTAGGGACGGCACACACTGGCAGGCTGCCCAGCAGGTCAACACCACATTAAAACTTGAATACTTGGCACATGCCCTCTGCCAAGCCAAGCCTTTGTCTGCTGAGTGTGTATTCTCTGCTACCAGAACCATCAGGGCCAGCTGCTTCCCTGTCACCTGTCGCCCACACAGAGCCACAGCTTCCTTCACAACTCAGGCAGGCCATCACAGCACCCTGCAGCCCCCCAGCAAGCCTCCCAACACCCAAGGATGCCTATGCCAAGTTGGAGAACTTCGGTTGTCCTCAGCCTCTAAGCAGCGCTAGTGTCCCCGTCTGCCCATTGGGAACTGGCCAGGTAACAGCGATCAAGGAAAGGATGCACCCGAAGGAGCAGTAACAAAGCAGTTGGACTGAGGGCTTCAAAGGAAGCCCTGGACTGAGAAACAGAAATCTCCTTCTGAAACAGGAAGAAAAGGCAGGAGAGCTTGAAGGCTAGGAGGGCACAGGAAGGCAGGTGACAATCAGTGTGGTTGAAATATGGAATTCCCCCAAACTCTCTGAATGGCTGAGTGGGCAGGCGGCAGTTTCCTGTTCCTCTTCTTCCTGTTCTCTCAAAAGACATTCTATATGGTGGCTTCTAGAGTTCCTGAGTCTTACTCTGACGGGCAGTCCATGCGGCGTGGAGAGTACACAGGCCAGACCGTCACAACCAGAAGAGCTGTGGGAGGAGAAAAGCGGCAGGGCAGTGCCCACAGGGGCCTCCGAGCTAAAAGTGCCACCATCACCCACAGCCTGATAAGAAAACAGGGCCAGCAACTGCAGCGCTCTCCTCTCCACTTCGGCTGGTTTCTGAAGTGGCCCTAACATCTCAAGGGTTACAAAATACTTGACGGGAGAAGTAGTTCAAACACTGCCAAAGAAAAGGAAAGGAAAGGAAAGGAGGATACACAAAAATAGGGGGCTAACATTTCTCATATTTGTTTCAAACCATTTATTAAAAGTTATGAGCATTTCAGAGATAACCAACGCTTCACCCTAACCCCAGTTTTCATCCCCTCCTTGGTTAACCCCAGGCATATTTACAAACGTTTCCAATGCAGATGGATGTGCCTGTAGCTCAAAGGTTTTCAATCTGGTCCATGAACCACCTACATCAGCATTATATGGTGCCTGCTTAACTACAGATGCCTGACCTTCGGAAGCGAGGGCCATGAGTTCTCATTTTAAACAAGACCCCAGAGGATTTTCATGCACATAAAGCTTCAGGAGCCAATGTGCCAGTTTAGGCATTAAAATGCAAAACAAGCACGATGACCAAAAGAAGCAACCAAATCCTGGGAAAGGAGGTCCTTCACATTGCTGCTACTGTTTCCCCGTGTGAATGACAGATCTGAAGCGGGGCTTGCCCTCTCTTCAATTACCAAACCACCCACAGTCAGCCTGCGGCTATCTCATCACTTGCACAATTCACTCAGCCACGTAACAAGTATTTGTTATCTTTACAGGAAGAAGGGAGGATGGAGAAGACAGGCACAGGGCCATCTACCTCTAAACTTTCAGATCGCACCATCCCACCAACTGCCCACCATTTGAAATAATTCTCTAGTAGTTTTTAGATTAAATTAGAGTTATGGTGTACACTGTAATTGCATATTTGTATTTTTGTGGCTATCCTAATGTACAAGTTTGATGCATTCTTCTTTTATAGCAGCTTTATTGAGTTACACAACCACAAAATTCAATCTCCCAGTGCATACAATTCAGTGCACTGTTTTTAGTATAGTCACAAAGTTGAGCAGACATCACCACTAATTTTAGGACAATTTCATCACTGCAGAAAGAAACCATCAAACCCACTACCGGTCCCTTCCTATCCCTCCTCTCTCAGCTTTCAGTAATTGCTGGACTTTTCTACATAAAAAGGATTGCACAATTTGTGCGCTATTGTGAAGGACTTGTTTCTTTTAGCATAAAATATTCTCAAGGTTCACCCATGTTAACAGCAATATAGTAGTACGTCATTCTATTCCCTTGCTGAACAGGACCCACTCAATGATAAATCTGATTTTCTTTATCCATTGATCAGCTGATGGACACTGAAGTGTTTCCTACTTTTGGTTATTAGAGGTAATTCTACTATGGGCACTAGTGCCCAAGTTTCTGCGTGAACATATTTTCACTTCCCCTAAGAATATATATATGAGAAGAATAATTGGGTCATAAGTGTGTGTGTAACCTTTTGAGTAGCTAACAAGCTATTTTCCAAGTAGAATACGTATGTCTTTTTACATTTGCACCAACAATGTTTGAAGGTCCCAATTTTTCCATGTTCCTACCCAACACTTGTTTTTGTCTACTTTTTTCCATTATAACCATCTTAATGAGTGTGAGGTAGTGTCTCATTGTGGTTTTCATTTCCCTAATGGCTGATAACATTGTCTTAGTCCATTCCAGCTACTATAATGAACAGCATAGACTATGTGACTTAAATGGTAGAAATTCAATTCTAGAAGATGAGGAGACCAAAATCGAGGTACTTCCCAGGGGAATTCCTGGTGCAAGTTCTCCTCCTAGCTTGCAGAGGACCATCTGCTTGCTAGGCCCTTGCATAGCAGAAAGGGAAGCAGGATAGAAACCTCTCCCGTGCCTCTTATAAGGATATTAATTGTGTTATGGGTGCTCTAGCCTTGTGACCTAATTATCTCGTCTCTGAACAGTACCAGAGTGAAGTTTTAACATATAAATTTGAGGAAGGGCAAAGACTCAAACATTCAGTCCACAGTAGACAGTGGTCATTTTTCATGTGCTTATGAGCCACATACATACTCATTGTTTAAAGTTTTTAACCAAGAAGTCTGGAATCCTCATGAATGAATATCAGTCCTCAAAATGCAGTCCTCTCTTGACATCCCTCTGCCCCACATCCATTAGCAACATCAGAATCACCAGAAATCTTACAAGAAATGCAAATTCCAAATCTGGCCCCCAAACCACATAAACCAGAAATTGTGGGAGTGGGGCCCAACAACCTGTGTTCTTGCAAGCTTTCCAGGTGATTCTGAGTTAGGATTAACTCTAAGAATCATTGCTATAAAACAACGTTTCTTTCAAGGTTTTTCCCCAGTGCTTTACAGAGTGCTAGTTCACGAAGAAATCATTTAATATTACAAGTTTGAGAAACACTGGTCTACATAAACATAAACACTCAAGACTTCTTAGTCCTTTTTCTGATTTGTAATCTATTTCCTCACATTTTTAGTGCATTTTGGTTATACACATTAATAGGCTCCATTTGGCAGATTTATACAAACACATAATATACTTCAATTATTTCCCTTATCACGCCTCTCACCCCACCCATCCACTTATTTTCACATGTTTTTGGAAGGCTTCAATGTGTAGAATGTATTCATACCCCCTAGTACCCACTTCCACCACCTTTCTCTCTTCCATTCATCTAACAATAGTCTCCCTTCTACTTTCTTGCTGTCTGTTTTTAGATTTTACCTATGAGGGAGAGCAGGCATCCAAATCTCATAACATGGAGAAGGTTAAGAGCCCACACAAGGGCAAGGAGTCCAGAAGACTGGGACCACTCTACCAAGGAAGTTCCAGAGCTGCATTTGAACCCACGACCTCTGGTTTCAGAGTTCAAGCCACTGTGCCCTGCTATGTCTTTGTTGTGTTGACTAAGTAAGCTCCAGGAAATTCCTTTCAGGATGTGTGACACAAAAAGACCAGCCCAGCCGTTGCAGCTTAGCATGGGTTCCTCTGCTTGGTGTGAGCGTGTCTGCACGGTCGGCAGCTGCTGCTAAGCACTGCAGCTTGCCCAGAAACAGCTTTTGGGAACTCAGGACTGCAACTGTACATTAGCTAATTAGGCTGTTCTAACCAATCTGGGAGATGAGCATCCATTTACTTCTGTTTGTGCTCTCAACAGTCCTGGTACTCCTGAGCCAGAATTGTGCCTTTCCCCTTTTTCTCCTTTGTCCACCTATCTAATTACAGAGGAGACTACGAACTCCTAGTACCTCCAAACCCTGTTCCTTAGAAAGCCCTCCTCCTTTTATCCAGGTGTACCTTTAGCTGCCATTAATATGGCAACGGAGTGTTGGGTATTTCAAAATGAATACTACTACATTCGTTCATTAAATCTTAGGGTTCTAGGGACTTAAGGGCATCCTTGAAGTATTCTGCCTTGTGTGGGAGAAGAAGAAGAAGAAAAAAAAACTTCCCTTGTACTCTGTCAAGTTCTCAGCTAGAGTTCTGTAACAGAAGATTGGTTATAAATGGAGAAAAAAGCATATAATTTTATTTATTTAATTTAAGTTTTATGTGACACAGGAGCCTTCATAAGGAAATGAAGGCCCCAGGGAATGATTAGATTTAAGTGTTTTTATACTTGGTTTGGTGAAGAGTGGAACATTAGAGGGAAATGCAATGGTATAAAAGGGGCGTGGCTATGTGCAGTAAGCTGGGGAAACTCTGTAAGGTCTGTCCATTCAAATTTGGACGTAAGACTGCTGCTCCTCTTCTCCGGGAGCGGGGAGGGCCTCACACATCAGGGCTTCTGGCCCACTCAAGAAGAAAGAAAGTACTTCCTGCACATACTTCACAGATCCTCTCAACTCCAAGTATTCAATATGCCAAAATGCCAAATTTGGGGATAGCATGTTTCGAGTCCTGTCACTTGCCTTCCTGATTCTTCCCAATTTCACACCTGCCATTCAATCACCCATTCATTAGCATGTTCAATATTCATCAAGGATTACTGAATGATGACTAAGTGCTAAGAACAAAGGCTACCATATATAAAATACATAATGCACCATTTTGCCGTAGAACACAGAGATGATAATGGTAAACACGGGGGAATTTACACCATGAGATGGCAACACAGGAAACTCCTAATGAGAAGGCATCTAATCGAAGGTCTCTGTTGCTCATGGTACGTACGCTACTCAGTCCACAGCATGAGCGTGAACTCTGTGAAGGGCCTCCAGCTCTCTCACGTCAGAAACCCTCTAAAGGCCCTCACTACACCACCATCACACAACAGCACCCCACACCAGGCAGCAGGTGCCTGTTAGGTGTTGTGGATGGTGACTGAAAGTGAGTAGAGACAAAAAAGGGGGTTCAAATAGGGAACATTTCCGTTTGTTGTAAGGACCTTAAATCAAACATCCTGGTTTCTAGCCACCCTCTTGGCCCATTTCAATTTAAAACTCTACATGAAAGAACAGAGGGTCACTGTCACTTTATACCACATTTATATATGGGACTAAAAGTGATGTCTTGATTCTCAGTCCATCATCCATGGGGGGAAAAAGGTGAATTTTAACAGGAATTTAATCCACTAATGGCTTTACATCTAATATCCACAGATTATTGCTCTGAGAAAAAATTCTATTAACAAAAAGGCTTGTCAGATTTTCTTAGGTTGATTTCATACATTCAAGGGAGGCTTAGTGGGACTCAGAGCACACACAACGTTGAAGTGCTGTAGCATCAGCAACGCTAGGAAGCACAATTATAGAGGGGTGGGGAGCGGGAAGGATATACACCTCCTTATGTGAAGACCGGATCAGCTTGGCATTTCTTCATTAGGCCTTAAGAACATCCCTGGTTGGATACAGTGATGCAATCTTGCTGACAGACTGAGTCAAAAAGATCCAAGTTCGAGCCCAACCTGGGCAACTTAGTGACTTAGCAAGACACGGACTCAAAATTTAAAAGGCGGAGGAAGTAGTCTGGTAGGTACAGAACTCCTGGGTTCAATCCTCAATACAAAAAAAAAAAAAAAAAAAAAAAGGCATCCCTGAAATATTTTACCTGCCACCCTAAATTCTTCCCCCTTTCATGTATGTCATTCTTTAATTTATTCATGAGCTTGCTCAATCATTCATCGGTTCACTCAGGAATATTTGCTGAATGACTACGAAGTGCTAGGCGGACAAGGAGTCCAAACAGAGGCAAGATGTAACCGCCGCCCTACGCCCTGGTAAGCCACCTCCGCGGTGGGGCCACTGCGTCAACAGGAAGTGCAGAGACAGCCCAGCCCAAGACGGAGAAAGCGCAGAGGGAGACGAGGAGGACGCGCAGGCAGAGCCACTTAGCCGGGTAGCTGTCAGCCACCGACACGGCAAGGATACTGTAACCGCAGGCAAAAGACCAGAGGCGAGAGGAAAGAGACGTGAAATAGCGCAAAATTCAAGCACTGCAGACAGCCCCACACAGGTCGGGGCGGCCTGCGCGTGGTCGGGTCAGGAAGGCTCTCACACCTCGCTGCAGAAACCTGAGCCAGTGGAAGGCGTTCGGCAAAAATTGCATAATCATATCGCCGTTTTTAAATCCATGCTTATTATCCTCTGCAAGCTCCCTCCCAGTCTCAACAGAAGCCCTTTCAGGTTGGCGCTAGGACGGCTGCACCGATTTCAGTCTGTAGCTTCGCGGGACTTCGCTGCTCCGGTGCTTTGCATTGGACGGTAGCCTCCTCTGTCCTAACTGAATGCCCTTCCTCAAATCCTCCTTGGCAGCCACCTACCCCCTTCCGCGCCTACCTGAATAAATATCACCTCCTTTGTGACATATTTTTCTCTCAAACGTCACCTTTTCCGTCTTCAACGCTCCCAGGACATGCTCTCTATAGCATTCCTGGTGAGATATACTCCAATTCACTTTTTCCGAGTCTCTCTTCCATTAGACTCTGAGTCTTAATAAGGCAAGGGTGCCATCCTAATTTGCATATGCATTCATATTTACACCTAACACAGGAAAAAGATTCGTAAATACCTGCTCTGTGTCAGACATTGTGCGGGTCACTGATATTCAAGGCCGGACTACTTCTTGAGGATATTTTCCTCAGGCAGTATATATAAATGTGGATGCAGTGTGTATTATATCTTCATCCTCAGCATTTTCTTTTTCCCATATTTTATTGATATGTATTCGTGCAAAATTCAAGGTTTACAATGAGGTTGGGCATTTTGTGCACATTCGTATCTTGTCAAGGTGACAAGGGCTTTCCCACTCTCCTTTTGTCCCTCCCTCCTCCCCTCATCCTCACCATTTTCATGGGGCACTGGACCCCCTTCACAGACACCAAATTCCGTGGATGCTCATGTCCCCAAGTTTGTTATTTATAATGCATACTATTTGCATATAATTTGTGCACCCTCTTGCATAGCTCAAAGCATCTCTAAGTTCCTTATGACAGCTAATGTTAACATAATGTACATGGTATGTAAACAGTTGTTATAGCGTATTATCTGGGGAATATGAATACGAAAAAAGTCTTCATGTTCAGCGGAGATGCAATTTTAAAAATATTTTCTATCTACGTTGATTGAATCCATAGATTTGAAAACCAGGAAGTTACAAAAGGCCAACTGTACATAAAAATTAAATTGTTAAGTTTCCTCAGAGGAGAAGTTAATGTTATTTGAGCACTCGGACTGAACATGAGGAATCAAAACTGACAGGTTTTGTAAAAATTGTAATTTATTTGCAATCATTCAAATGTCAAAGCAGAAAAGGTTAAAACAGTCTCATACATCAAAATTTCAATGTATAAAAATTTAAAATATGGAGCTGGCAGGGCAGGAATCCGGTGAAATGCCCAAATCCCAGTTTTCTGTTTGTTTATTGCACAAGAAAATACTAGTTCTGAGTTCCTATCATATACTTGCAAGCCAAGTGTAATATAACTCTTCATGACTTATCACTTATTTGAGATAAATTTAATTTGCTCATATTACCAGCTAGCTCTGTTATTGGCTCTACAAAAATAATAACATCCATCTTTTGTGGTTTTACTGTGTTTTGGGTACCATGGTAAGTACATTATATATGTTAGCTCAATAACCTTCACACTAACCCTATGTACTTATCGAGGGAAATTATTAAAGCTCTTTGTGCCTTAGTAATATGGAAATAACAATGGGATTCACAACATAAGGTTATTGAGGAATTAGGTAAGCTTACAGATATAAAGTACATAATGGTACCCTTTCAAATGTTCTCCAAGTGGAGCGTCACTACCACCCTCCTCCTCCTCACCCCTTCATCTTGGCCACAATTTGACCATAAGAAAACTGAAGCTAAGTGAAGTCAGAAGCTGCTACAACTTCTTTCTCAGACAGGCAGCTGAGCACACTCTGTGACCTCTTCTCCAACCCCAAATTCCTAGAACACATTACTATACTAGAAAGCAAGAAAGGCAACACTTAGTAGACTAGATAATGCAAGGAACCCTCTCGACAGGAAGTCAACACAGTCTGATTTTTAAGAGGAAATCACAGCCCCAGCGGCCAGGGAAGAATGTGGCTCCTCAGACACGGGCACGTGACCTACCTAAGTGCTCCTGTGTCTTATGTCGCACACAGTGGACACAGGGAGGGGGAGGGAAGGAAGGGTGAGAGTGTGGCAGTTTGGGTATGGTTGCATAAAGATGGAGCGAGGACGGTAGCCCTCTTCTCTGTCCTTCCTCTGAGCCTTCTAACCTCCCTGAACCGGGTAACCATAAAGAACAACATGCCTGTGAAACAGGTGCAACCAGCCTGGAAGGTGGAAAGTGGGTGAGAAAGGCCAGCCTGCACAGAGGGCCCATCTGTGCCTGGAGGGGAGCCACAGGAGCGAGCCCGCATTCAGTGTTCTTCCCAGGTCTATCAGTCCTGTCACCTTTCTCAGTCCAAGTGGTTTGCACAAACAGAAATGACAGGCTGAAGACACAATCAAGAACCCCAAATGCCTGAGGAAATTCAATACCACAAAGAGGAAAAACAAACTCAGCAATCAAAGGACCTGCACGCCATGAGAATGAAGGCATTTAATGAATAGCTCAGAGGGAAGGGCCAGCGGTTGCAAGTGTCTTTAAAAATTACCTAGTGGTGGTGCAGATGAAACTTTAAATAGCTGAAATTTTTTAAAACGATTAAACAGACTGAATGGAAAATGAGGCGGCTGAATTTGAGAGCTGGAAAATGGAACTGAGGAATATTCACAGAAACCAGCGCAAAGGAACTAACTAAATAAATAGTACCAAGAAAAGACTAAAAACAGTACTTATAGAGAGCTCCAATGGCACCCAAAGTGAATGCTAGGAATAAATAATCAATTAAAATGAAGAGAAGACAACATTTCAAGGGGAGAAAATTTGAAGAGGGGAAAATAACTCAGAAGATATTCTCCAGCATGGGATAAAACTATGAGTCTTTGAACTAAAAGGCCCTATTCCTGCAGATGCCATGGTGAAGCAAAAATAAATAAATAAATAAAAGCCATCACATAAGCAGGGCACGTATTACTAAAATTTTACACATCAAAAATAACGAAAATTGCTGATCTTTTTAGAGATACAGCGGGTTAAAACTGTCAGAGAAACAGCATACGGGAGTGTATTGTATGTGTGTTACTGGAAGCATTAGATGCGTACTTGTACACATTTAGACACACTTGAGCTTTATCCAAAGTGTAAAATACTTTTGAAAATACGTAAAGTACATTTTTATGAAAAGGCTAAGGAAAGATAAGCCATAGGTTACACCAGGAATGCAATGTGCACTTGGTATTTTTCTCCCTTGCTGTCCACTATTATCCAGATTTTATAAATATCTAAACCTCTGAGGACCTGATTTTGTGTTTTTCGTTTTGTTTTGGGACCAAGCTGGGCCTGAAGATACTATGTAGCCCAGGCTGGCTTAGGACTCACCACAACCTTCTGGTCTCAGCCTCTCAGCCACCACGCCACGCTACCATATGGTGCTGAGAATCCAACCATGCCCCAGCTCCCTAGGCAAGGGCTCTAGTCCCTCAGTTTCTTGCCCAGCACACCCAGAGGATGTGCCTTCTAAGTCAACTTAAGTGACTAAAGTGGTACTGAACTTTTCAATAAGGGCCTCTATCTACTGACTATGTTTTGTTCAAAAGCAGTTGGAAATGTCTTTTATCTAGTATTTACAATTAACTTTTTAACATTTATTCTGACAGTATTTACCTTTCAAATTTTCTTGTCACATCTTATCTTTATCAGCATAAAATGACATAATTGCCTTCCTCCATGCTTTCACCTTGATTTTTAAAAAATCAGTCATCGCTTCCTTTGGTTAGCATTCGTCTAGCATATGCTTCACCACTCCCACTACCTCAACTTTCAAGAGTCAATTTTCCAGTGGTTAAAATCACACAGACTTTGTTTTTTACAAAATGACTTTAATCTATTTACATTGTTCTAATGGTTATTAATTTATGACTTACTTCTACTCTTCTATCTTTAATTGCTTTATTTTCTAATTGTTTGCTTTCTCTCTTTTCTCTTTTTTTAATGGACTTGAACTTTCTTCATTTCTTTCTTTCCTTTTGGTTTCTAATTGCCTGTAACCTCTTTCAAATAGAAGAACACCCTGCCTTTTTTGGCTGTAATTACGAATTATTTGTTCACCACAAGTCAGTCCATATATTTTTATTCTCAAAGTTTCTTAACTCAGTAAAAACTTGTTTATATGACACCACTTTACACCTAAATGTTATACATACTATCATTCTAGAAAAAGTCTGTTTGTTAATATTCACATTAAACTGAATTTTCAATGAAATTTAAAATTTCAATGTTTATTTTTCTAAGAAGGAACATCCAAAACCTTTGAGTTTATGAAGTAATGAAAAAATTGAGCTATTATTGAAATTTACTTAACTTATTTTTACTTCCTTTATTAATACAAGTACTATACTATAATGCTCACAAGCCCTAACACTATATGGAATATTTGTCCTAATGGTAAAGCTTTAAATAAAGAACAAGACAATCTCTACTACTGCCATTGTTAAACATCTTCTCAAAAGTCGTGGCTAGTGCAATAAAATTTTAAAAGTAAATATAATAAATGAATTAGAAATAACAAAAAGCAGTTCTTTTCAGCTGATATAATTTTTACCCCAACAATTTGAGAGAATGTATAAATAAATACTTTAAATTAGCAGAAGGGTTCCACATGATTGCTGAATATAAAATCAACAAATAAAAACATTTCAAACAGCACAAGTAACATCTGAGTGGGAATGCAAAAAAAAATTAATTTATTCACAAGAGCAATTAAACTACAGAATTCATAGAAAAAAAGACACGTAAGTACTAAAGAAGAAATTTCTAAAATTGTTATATAACATAACATATATCCCAAATAGATGGAGAGAGTCTGGAAAGGTTAAACATTGTTAAAAATGTCAATTCTTCACAAATTGATCAGTAAACCTACTACATTCCAAACAAAATCTTAGAATTTTTGACAATTTAATTCTAAATTTAAAGGAAATTAAAATACTCAAAACAAGTGAATTTTAAAGGAAAATGAGTTATCTAAAAGTATTGTAAAAATGTAGCCAATGGGACAGATCAGAAAGTCTAAAAATAGAGTACACACCGATGAAAAACTGGTATGTAAACAGAAGTGGAACTACATACAAATAATGACAAGGAAAATATCCTATTCACTAAATTGAGTTGTGAAGCTATAGGAAAAACACATCGATATAGTTATATCACAAAATATATGCAAATAAATTCCATATGGATTAAGAACTTAAACATAAAAAGGACAACTTTAAAATTATAGCAAGGGTGCAGGCCTTACGGTCTCAGCACTCTGGGAGGCTGAGGCAGGAGGATTGCAAGTTCAAGTCCAGCCTTGGCATACCGGCAACTTAAGTTGCCCTCCTTTGGATTGGAATATTTAAATATTACACCTCAAAATCAAACATTAAAAATAGGCTAGGGATATGGTTGAGCATGAAGGCTCTGGATTCAATTCCTAGTACTAGCAAAATTAAACTTTAAAAAATAAAATTAAACTAGAAAATACTTTGTGATCTCAAAAACATTAGCAACCATATTGCCATATCTTCATCAGATTCTTGGATTTTTTTCACAAGTTCTTTCTGTCTCAACTCTCTATTAAAAAATATGGACTCTGGCTGCCTAAGAGCCCATAAGCTCAGATTACAACTTAATATTCAACAGACTTATTTGTTTTCAATTGGCTTCCAATGATCAAGACAAGGTCAGGAGTCTCAACTTTTCCCCAAAGGGATAAAATAGTGAGGGCTGATAGAGAGGGAATGTGACTTTTCTGCAATGGAGGCATCAGTCCCATGGCCTCACGCATGTAAGTATGCAATAATCCTCTTCAAAGACAAGGAAACCCTAGGACGTGAATGGTAACCAGGCGTCTTCCATCTCCAGTGAAGGAGATATTTAAGGAGACAAAATTATTGTAGGAGCAGGGATATCTAGGTTAAGATGGGGGGGGGGGGGCAGAAATACCCTATCAGAGAAGTTTTTAAAAATTACAATCCAAAGGAGGACAAGATATCTCTTTTCCTCAAGTACTTTGGCAAATCAAATCAGCCATACATCTTGGAGACAGTGGATAGCTGGCTTAGAGATGTTAAGCTCCAATGCATTGGCTAATCTGACCAGAATCAGAATCACTAGCCTAGAAAAAGTAAAATGCTAACATCCATAAAGAAATCTGCTTCCCTGAGAAAGCTCTATTTGGTGTAAGTATGAAATGTCCTCGAAAGACTTGTATATGGAAGACTTGATCCCCAACATTCAAACCATTGGCAAGTTCATACCAACATGGGCTCTTAGGAGCTGAGGTCCAACTGAAGAAAGCAGATCACCAGTGGTGTGCCCCAAAAGCCAGTTCATGGACTCTTTCTGTCTGGTTCTTCCTCTTCCTCTCTCTCTCTCTCTCTCTCTCTCTCTCTCTCTCTCTCTCTCTCTGCTGAGTAGCTCTCCTCTGCCATGCCCTTCTATGACAATGTGTCTACCTTAGAGCCAGCCAACCACAGCCAACCATGTTTTGAAATCTCTGAAACCAGGAGCCAATATTTTCCTCTAAGTTGTTTTTACAGGTATTTGTCCCCATAACAAAAGTCCAACTAATACAAGGTCCAAGGCTCTCCCTTTGAGTGAATACCAGGGAAATACCAAGTGCAACCTGCTCTGCCTTGAATGGTGGTCTGTACAATCCCTCCACTGAGTCAAGGAAAAGCACCGGATCCTTGATATGATGTGATACTTGCTCTCTCTCTCTCTCTCTCTCTCTCTCTCTCTCTCTCTCTCTCTTACACACACACACACACACACACACACACACACACACACACACACCCCACATCCTGTTACCCCAGCATATGGGCCATGAATCATTCACAAAGCTTCTAAATCAATTATTCATTCAAACCAAAGACCAAACACTTTGCTAATTGTCCAGGAAGGAGGGGTGGGGGAAAATGATTGATTGAAGAAAACAGAATCCATGCCCTGCAAACAACGGACAGTATTAAAACTTCATTTACCTTGAACAAAATAACAACAGCAAAAACACAAGGGAAGAATATATAGCCTCCTCTAAGCTAATTGAATAAAGAATACAGGAAGTCTCTGAAATAGGAAAGAAACAACACACCGGCCTTCCCCAGAGTCCTGGTCTGCGGGCTCACTCTGTGCAATTCCAGTCTGTACCTGCATCCTCAGAACTGTCCGTGGGTTTAGGGTTGGAAAATACACCATGAGCGGAGTGTGAACGAACTTGAAGTGCCAGGTGTTAATACCTTCCCCACAGCTGCTCAGGAAAGAAGGCACAGACCTTGCTTCCAACCCTGCACCTCTCCTGCATCTAATAGGTACCTATGATGAATCTGAGGATTCCCAAGTCATCCTAGAGAGCAAGAAATGAGACCATCACCCCACCACAACCTCGATAAGGAAACTAGAGGCTCAAATGTGAGAGGCAGGAAACACAAGTGGCTGTAGGTAGAGCAGAAATCAGGTAAGGTAGGAAGGGTGCACAGTAGGGAGGGGGGTGGCTACCTCCCTGTGGAGGAGTCAGGTCTTGACCTGGTTCCCCTAAAAGTGAGCTCAGTGGCATGGACTGACAAAAACCCGGAAGGAAGGACACAACACAGCAACATGGTAGCAAAGTAAGGAAACAGAAAAACCAGTTGAGATGAGAAAGACGCACCACAGAGCCTGCCTTGCTGAGGTGAAGGGGCCCTGGGGACAGTAACGGGACCAGCAGGGCCATAAGTTTCAGGCAGAAAGAGGAGATTCAGCCAAGGAAGTCTTGGATGCCAACAGCTAAAGAGCTTCTCTTGCCAAATCACACGGAAGAAAGTTTGTCAAAAAGTCCTCATCAGGAGAGAAAAGGAAAACAAGTCTTTCAATTGACCATGTGACGACGACAGACCACAGCAGGGTCAGACTTGCTAGGTTACACTCTTACAGAGAATGGATCCACTGATATTGGTCTTAATGAGACGGCAAATGATAGAAATAAGCCAAAAGAAAAGTAAAGTCTTGGTGATAAATTACATTTGAGTGTTATTGATAAAGACATCAAACATAACAGAAACGTCTGGATGACAGGAGATGATAAAATTCAAATAAATTCTCAAGCCCTGAAAAGTGGGTAAGGGGCTCATTTCATACAAGCTATGGACCCTTTCCCAGGGGAGAAAATTCCCATATATATACTAACTTTTAATGCTGTTTGAGCAGTTTCAAGAATCCCTTAAGCCAACCCCTTCAGGCCTCCCGAAAGGCCACACACAAGTAAACTGTGGCTGAGATTGTTAGGCAGCTCATCTAGGACACCCAGCAGGCACGACTGGGCCTGCAGCAGATCCAGGCGCCTCTCAAACATTTCATGATCTTTTGCTTGCAACAAGGCTACTTTCCACTGGACGAAATGACAGCGTTGGAAAAGAGGCCACTTCGTAGGAAAGAATTTCCTGTTCAGAGAGAAAACGTCAAAGAGGTGGGGAAAAGTTGTAGTATTAGAAGTTACCTTTTCTGGAAGGTCTCTTTGTGCTCATAATCAAATCTGAAGGGGGAAAAATCTATTTCTAATCCCTTGAGGTTTTTTTGTTCGTTTTTACAATAAGATTAGAGGAAGAACTGCCTTTGAAAAAGCATCCAACAGGCATTACTTCCTCCTTCTCTTCACATAAATATGGAGATAACAATTCCAGCTTGTTTTACAAAAAAAAAAAAAAAAAATTAGTCTCTCCCCAAGAACAGACCATAATCATGGGTAGAGTAAGGGCTAAGACACATTGCTTGCTATAGTGAATTCTTTTTCAACTATTTATCAAGGGTCAAGCTTTGGCTTCTAGAAAACTGAGCTGGGGAAATTTTCCCCAGTAAATTCTCAGGGTTGGATCACTCTGGCAAAGAACAAGCCAAATACATTAGGGTCAGGGTTAGTGATGCTAATGAGGTGGACAAAAAAGAGAAAGATTCTTCTGATCCAACCTCAAGCTGAAATAGGTACCACTCATAGGCAGGTGCACATGGGGATAAGCCTGTGCCTATTTTATTCAAGAACTGCAAATTTTCTTATTATTATTCTTATTTCTTATGCTTTCCTTTCTCTTCCATCTCACTTGGCCAGACCAGCAGCTCCCAGTACCATCAAACTTTAAAGGGCTCCCTTGTCTGCAACACGAGGGTCTGAATACAGGTAACAGCATAAGATACCCCAGGACTCCCACTGATGTGAATAAGGACAGTGGGCAGGGAAAGGTCCCAGCTGCAACGAAGGTATCACACACTTCCACACAGGCACTTCTGTCTAACTTCTTCAGCACTTTCTTAAGCCAACATTACCAACTCTTTCTATATTAAGACTCTGGAAGGCTGCAGTCATGCCACCAGGAAGAATCACTGCTGGGACTTGATCATTTTGGTCCAAATTTTTTTTTGTTGTTGTTGTTGTTTTGTTTTTCTTTTTACTGCAACACAGTATTTGCCACAGGAATTAAAAGACTTTACACATACACAGAAGCATTAAAAATCCACAATAAATTTGGGATCAAATTTAGTGCTGTGTATATAAACATGCTTATAGGCTTAGCAAAGGAAAAGGAGTGAGATACAAATTGAAAAACAGAATAAAATTAAAAGTTGAGTTTCCAACACAGAATTTAACAATCTGTTTGATGACAACAGGAAACTGATTTATAAAATTCTGACTAAAACAGGAAAAATAAGGAAGAGAAAAATAAATGGCAATAAGGTCTAATGAATAAATAGCAAATGAAATAACACTGAAGTATCCATTAAAATAAGTATCAACTTGATAGATTCTCTCAAAAGAGGAAGACTTAGCTAACTAATAAAAAAAAGCAACACAAACAATGTATCAGAATATCTTGACTATCTTATATAATCAAAGGAAGGTACTAAAAGTCAACAACGAACTAGAAAGGAAGCAAAATGGATCAATTTCATGGAACAAGTGCATTTAAAACCAGAAGCAGAATGAGAATTCACAAGAGCATAAGGAGTGAAAATCACTTACACCAGCGTAGCAACATTACTGCTCACAGCCAACCAATACTGGTACGGTGCCCACCAAGTAGGTCCACTTATTCAGCTGTTCTTCAAACCTATTCCTTGAATAACACTGAGAGCTGGAAATACAGATAAAATACGAAGCGATTCTAGAACTCTAATGTCTGTGGTATAGAACGGGTGTCCTTATGCACTTCAAACTCCCTTCTCATCCCCAGTGTGATGCTGTCTGGAGCACAGTGCTCAGAAGTCAGGTCATGAGAACTCTACTCGTACATGAGCCTAGTGTCCTTAAAAAGGAGATCCCCGAGAGCCTCCTTGCCCTTTCCACCACATGGGGACAGACAGTCATGAACCAAGAAAGGGGCTTTTTCCAGATACTGAGTCTGTCGTGATCATAGACTCCCCCAGTCTTCAGAATTCTGTTGCTGGGACGCTATCCAGCCTATGATTTTTTTTTTTAATAGCAGCCCAAATAGACTAAGACACCATTTCAAGATTGAGTACATTCTAGACGCTCGTATGGCGACATACAAATAACAACATACTGAAAAGGCAGGGCTAGCAACGTAATCCCAGCTATGCTAAGAATTCCTCGGTCTCAACTCAGAGATTACATTTGCTCAGTCTTATACGTAAATGAGGAAATAGTAATAGATCCTATTTACTGGAAACCCACTACGTGCAAAGCACAGCCCCATGGGAGGTGATCCTCATCAAATATTCATTAATCCTTGAATTTTTAGTTTTCCAGTGAGGAAACTGAGGCTCAGAAGTTGAATTACTTGCTCAGGGTCATAGAGCCAGATTCAGACTTCAAAAGCTGAACAATTCAATTGCAGAATTTATTTCTTTTCCTGCTGACAAGATGTTCTTGTAATACTAACCTATTTTAAATATCTAAGTGGACAGCATATCTAAAATGTTTTAAGGTCAAAATGATATTGTCCCAGTACTTGGGAGACTGAGGCAGGAAAAATGTGAGCTCGGGCCAGCTTCAGCAACTACTGAGTTTGAATAATCTGCTGTCCTTTTCATCTTCAATAAAAGACACTCTCCTGATAAACAAGAGAAGAATTTCATATTCCTCAGGTGAAATTTGACATATCAACAGAAATGTCCAGGGTGTAGGAATTTGGCTCAGTGGTTAGAGCACTTGCTCAGCAAGCACAAGACCCTGGGTTTAATCCCTCAGCATCACATAAACCAGGTGTGGCAGTGAATGCCTATAATCCAGGAGCTTGTACTTGGAAGGTTGAGGCAGGAAGATCGCCATGAGTTCAAAGCCAACCTGAGCTCCATAGTGAGTTCAGGACCAGCCTGGGATATGAAGTGACACTCTGCCTCAAAAAAAAAAAAAAAAAAAAAAAAAAAAAAAAAAAAAAAAAAAAAAAAAAAAAAAAAAAAAAAAAAAAAAAAAAAAAAAAAAAAAAAAAAAAAAAAAAAAAAAAAAAAAAAAAAGTCTACTTACCTTTCTTAATTAAGATATAGCATGAATTTTTTAAAAATCCAAAGCAAAGCAGGATATATAAATCAGGCTATGACATCTTGGTTAAAGCATGGGGTTCAGAGTCACGCTACCTCATTTGAATCTCATCTCGTCTCTACCAAATGCTATCAGTTTAATGTGGGAAAAATTAGAGTCACCTAAGTCTTGTGTATTAGTCCCTTTTTGGTTGTTATAACAAAATATCCAAGGCTGGGTACTTACTAAAGAGAAGCGGTTTGGTTATCCACAGATCTAGAGTCTCAGGGGCATAGCACCAGCATTTGCTTGGTCCTGATGAGGGCTCCCTGAGCAGAGTCACAGGAAGCAGAGAAGTAGAAAGCGAATGACTGCACACCGAAGAGATGGATCATGAGTTACTTTCACCTTATCACAATCCACTCTTGTGAGGGTTTGAGCCCAACACCAAAAAACAAACAAACAAAAAAGGAAGCTCTTGTTTGAACTAACTTCAGCTATATATGTTCTGCAAAAATTGCATTAACCCATTCTCAGGGCCTCATTCCCAGTGACCTAAGCACTTCCACTATACTCTATGTTATGAAGACACTACCTGTCAACATCACCACACTAGGGACCAAGCTTCTAGTACATAGGTCCTTCGGGGACACCCTCAAACCATCCAAACTTAACACTCTAGTTTTTTCAACTGGTGGTCACAGTAATAGTCCCTATCTCACAAGGTGATCATGAGAATTTCACGAAGAAAAATAAAGCACTTTAAAAAGTTCAGCACAATGATTAGCACTGACTACCGGCTGTTAAGTTGCTAGGCCTGAATAAGCAGGTTATCCCAGCTCTCAGGTCCATTCCTAGCCTCCCTTCTTCCTGACCACATGTTGCTATAACAAGGGCTGCTACTGAATTAAGGAGACTCTTTTCCAAGTCCTATACAGGAAACATAAAGGAGGTTGAACAATTCAGACAACTGCGTTCTGAAATTCCTTTCCTAGGAGCCACAAATGTGGGACCAAACTGGCCCTTTCTTTTGCAAAAAGACGGCTCTCCTTGATCCAATTACTGAATGCTCTATAGAAGGCAGGTCATAATCTGCACTAAGGACCAACATAATTGATACCCCCAAGGCCTATTCCAATACTACAGCCACGATAATTGTTCTTGCTCCAAAGACCCATGATATTTATTTGCTTCTGACATTATTCTATTTGTTATAGCAGCACACAGTTCATAACTAAACTCCTAACTCCTTGATCTTTTTGGTGCAAGTTAAGGGTCAAAAAGACATTAAATGTAAAAGCTACTTCTCCCTCTGAAACTGGCTCCTGGTCCTCTGTTCCACTGGGCCAACGAGTTTGAAGTCTGACAAATGTTAACCAGCAGTGATACCCAGGCCAACATGGACATTTTATAAATCGCCTCAACTGGCCAAGTTACCTATGGGGTTTGCTATCTTGAAGAGATTTAAAAAAAGGGCAGAAAAAATAAAATAACTGTTTTTCATACCTTAAAACTTATTCAAAAGAAGTAGCAAAAGATTTTAATAGCTACCTACACAAGTATCTAGTATCAAGTATCAAATGTGCTATATTCAAGCAAGTCCCAATGATCTTCCACCTTTCTTTCCAGTGCTACTGCTGTCCCCATTCCCGCCCACCACTAGGTTTCTACTAGCAAGCACTTGGCAAACATTCAGTAAGAAGTGGGGAGACATAAAGAAATCCAAATGTACACAATAGAACACATTTATTACCACAGTCTTTTCTTCTGGTCAAATGGTGTTGAGCCCAAAATACATTGGAGACATGGGGCTTGGGGAATCAGTGACCATCTATGCCTGCCCCCCTTTTTCAGAGATAATTTTTAAAAATATTCATTGTATATCACCTACATGCCTGAAAATTCACATACAATTTTGTGTTTAACCTTCATGTTGACAACAAAGAGACCACGATTTGTCCTCCAAATTGATGTCACTCTTCTCATAGCATCAAGGCTATTGCTGGCAAGCAGCCACCCAACTAAGGATGTGTCTCCCGTGCTCACCTGCAGGAAGGTGTAGCCGCATGCAAGTACTACATTACAGGGGGATACGAATAACAAGTACGTGCACCACTCACACATATCAAAAATGTAAGTGTTCCTTCTTCATACTCCCCACCTGTGTTTAAGGAATATAAGTCATGAGATCTAGAGGATGACACAGCCACAAGTAAAAGGAGCTGAAGTCTAAATCATCAAGTAGAACAAAGCCAAGAGCACTGTGGAAAGCACACGGGTCCCTTAAAGAGTATGAAATAAACATTTTGTACTGATCCCCTGAAATTTGGGAGGGCATTTTTTAGAGTAATTGCCCACATTCAGTCTAGCATAGCAATCTTGCAAGAAGAATATTCAATATTTTAAATAAATTAGATTGTAAAGAGTTAAATGATTTGCCTAAAGTGATGCCTGAGTAGCAAAGCAGAAGTTCAAGCTCAGGCCTGCCTGGCAGAGAAGTCTGCAGTCTTTCCATTAGGGTATACTGCCAAGGTATTGTGTTGCTAACAGATGGTTGCACCTTTATGAAAACAAGCACTTTCTCATACTACTAAGCACAGTCCAGGCAACATCAGGCTAAATTTTCTAATTTCTCCCTCATCGGAATAAGAAATAAGCTCCATGCAGGCAGGGAACATAACAGCTTTTGTTCATCAATGGTATATTCTGCATATACTAAGCAGTTAATACACAATGCAGAAAGGTTTGTTTGACGGATGGTAGATGGATGGGAGAAAGAATGGGAGGGATAGATATATGGAAAAGTCATATCACTAAAAGAAAAAGCACCAACTTACTCCTCCTCACCAATATCCCCCATCTTCCTACAGCAAAAGGCACGTGTGGTGATATCTCCACAGACTTTGAATTATGCCTTCTTTCTCAGTTCCGTTTCCCCGGGAAAGGCTCTCTCTGCTAAGAATGTATACAGTTTCACTGGCAAGTTTCAGGGTACAGACATACATTGTACAGATCCAACATTGCTCTCTTATCTCAAGCAGTAATCAAGTTAAGATGTACGTTCTTCCAACAAAGTTTACATCCACACAGGGAAGAAGAAAGACAGGCAAGCAGCCAACCAACCAGAACTATTGGTTTTCATTTCTGATCAACGTTGAAAGACAATGAACCCCAGGCTGACCGTGGAAGACCTAATGTTGGACAGAGATCTGATATCACTGGTTCAGCTGACATCTTCCTCTTCTAGTCACTATCACAGACAGGACCATGGAAACCAGAAGGGGACTCTGTCCTGACTCTAGTGTTCCAGCCTCCTTGTGCCCATATGACCATACATTCTGCTCCACTCAGACAGCTCTGTTCATGAGTGTGAGCACCTCTCCCACCACACCTGCACAAGACTGCACACCAGCTTGACTGGCATCTGGCTTTAGCCTCAGGCAAGTGACCTTCCTGGCCAAGACAGACGTTTCAGGCACTCTGGCATTCTGGGCCTCGGCCCTTAACAATGGGTTAGTTACTTTGGATCAGCAGTTCTTGCCTCCCAAGTGTGAGGCCTCCTTCTGAACATCACTCCTCCTCCCCCTGGAGGAGTCTGTCTGCCCTCACCCTCTTCTCAGTGTAGATGGGGACATTAAGGTTTAGAGAAGCTGGACTCTTGTTCCTAGCCACAGAGCTAGTAAATAGCAGAACAAAGCTATAAATTCAGGTTTGTTATCTACAACACCAAATTGTTCACCAGTATTCTTTATTGACTCGTGAAGAAAAGAAAAAATAAAACAATTTATTCAACAATGCTATCAAATGTATTTAGGAGTCACAACAGCATCCACACACTTCAAAAAATTATACTGTGTTACAGATTTGTGGAAAACATTATTTTGGAACAGTCAGTTCTGGGTGTGGCCACAGATATGTTCATCAGCTGTAATAATTCCAGGAGCCTCCAGAGTCCCATAGCTCACAGGCTGAAAAGTCTGGATGAGCTAGTGATGCCTGAGATCTATTCCTGACTTAACTTCCATAGTCTATGGTTCTACAATTTGAATTCCTAGGTAAATTCTTAGTACTTAACTTCAGTTTGGTTTTCACCCACTGAAAGGTTGGGAAGAGCTGAAATCATGGAATCTCTTCCTCTTTTATTTGCAATCAATCTTTGATCTAATTGGTGTCCCAGGAGGGAGTCCAGTAGACAAAACTGTAAGAAGATGTCCAGTGGCTACACTTATCAGAAGAAAGGATAAGTACTGATTTAAAAGAGAGTTTAAGTAGTTAGTAGAAAAGTTTGGGGTGAGAATTTAATATTACCCCATCATCACAATCCTGATATGAAAAATGCATCTAGTTGATTTGTTTCTAGAACAATATAATACTTAGGGAAATGGAAGAATTCTATTTCTCTTTCCCAAATAGGGTGGGGAGAGATAAAGAGCACTTTGTGCTTCCCACAGGGAGCCCCTAAATCACAAAATGTTATATTTATGGTGGTTAATAACCAGAGTCCAATTTGGATCAGATTCAGCATCATGATGTGTCATGGGTTTAAGAAGCAGAGAAAAGAGAAACATCCTATAAAAAAACATGTGGGTTGACTTGATCTTTTGACTATTGTTCTATTTGGAAAATAAAAATCATAATAATCATATAGCGATGTTCTCAGTAAAGCATTTTTTAAAATAATTTCTCCCTGCACATCGAAAATAAAAGCCTACACACTCATCAATTCCTACCCATTATCTGAATTGGTAGGAGAAGCTTAGAGTGTGATTTTAGAGGGCAGAGACTATGTA
The DNA here is from genome assembly GCA_004027205.1 of Ctenodactylus gundi. Lineage (NCBI taxonomy): Eukaryota > Metazoa > Chordata > Mammalia > Rodentia > Ctenodactylidae > Ctenodactylus > Ctenodactylus gundi. Next base: position 350,774 of record PVKB01001589.1, read on the forward strand.
TCCACTCTGGGCAGGTTAAAAAATTTTTAGAATGTAACGGACTAGATTATAAGGTCTATAGACAGAGTTTTGGTACAGCTCCAATAGGTTAAGTAAAATTATAGTTGAGGGCCAAAGTTGGAAGGAGGAGGCAACATGGAAGACAGCAAGTCTTTGAGGATGTTAATTCTAAATCCTCATTCTCAGCAGACACACTCAGAGTCATTCGGGGAAGTTGTTTTTTCTTCCCAGCAAATGGTACCCCTTTCCTGAAGATCTGTCAGCTGTCCTATTTAGAACCACTCAGTAGCCTCCTACTGAACATCCCAACAGATGCCAATGAAGCCCTGGAGGACATGGCTCCTGCCAACTCACTCAACCTTCCTCAGTTACTGCCACCATGCGCCCGATAATGCTCTTTTGTTTTCCAGACCTGCCAGGGCCTCTCTGATCTCCAGCCCTGCATACCTGCCCTACCTTCTGCCTAAAGCTTTCCCCATCCTGGGCCCTTCCTCTTCTTTTTTTATCCTAGATAACTGCACCTCAGTCATGGCCTCTATTAATCCCAAGTTTCTTGGACCGCTTCCTCTCAGATTAGATTAGGATTCTAATTAAAGTTCTCCCAGCACCCTAACATTTCTTTGCAGCTGCCTGTGCACCATCAAATTTTGGTTAAGTTTCATATCTGTCTTCTCTGCCAGACAGCAAACTTCAAAGTGACAGAAACAATAACTCTGTCCACTGTTGTATTCCCAGCAATCAGCACAATGTTTGAACCCAGGATGTGCACGATACTGTTGGCTGCCTTTCTCCTTCCTTCCCTTCGTCTCCTAACTCCTCCTAAATCTTTGCTCAGATCATAATCCCAAGTTCCCTCTGTGGATCTGAAGCAGGCTTAGCCCTAAGTAGGCCAGGTCCCGGAGATGCATCATTCTTGCTGTCTCCCCATCAACTGAGTTTTAATTCTGACTCCGCAGCAAAGATACCCAAGCCAGCTCAGCTTCAGCTCACTTTCAGTTTCAGCTCCCTGTTGGCCAGTCAGGTGATTCTCAGCTGAGGAATGACTCCCCAGAGGCCAGCCAGACACTGCTGTAGGGACTGTGAATGCCACCTGATATGTGATGCAGCCACACCTGTCACTCTGCCTCCCAGTCACTGTCCCAGAGCTGGAGGCCAGGAAGAAAAGCCATGATCTTGAGCCCTTTTCTTAGCCATCCTGTCACAAAGGCTCAGCCTTCTGACAGAAGAGAGGCAGCTGCAAAGACAGGAAATGAAAGATGGGAGAAGTCGGGGTTCAGCTGTCTTCTGCACAGTCTCTTCAACTGGACCTTGCTGCTGAAGGAACAGGCACTGTCTTCCTCTAGAAGACCCAGGTGTGAGAGAGAACGAGTAGCCTCTCTGACCTTGTGTGTGCCCTGTGAGGAGCAGGAGAATGGGGGAGCCGGAAGACAAAGAAAGGGAAGATAAAAATGGCATCCATGGTTCCCAACCTTTTTGATACCAGGGACCAGCTTTAAAGACTAGTCCCCCAAGGACAGTGAAGGGGATCAGGGCGATGTTATCCGGTACTGTTGGAAGACAGTTTTGCAATGGTGAATAAATAGCAAAAGGAGGAGATCGGGAGTGAAGCCCCGCCTCCTGTCAGATTGGCAGAGGCATTAGGATCCCAGAGGAACATGCTGACCAGATGTGAAGGTTTGCTCACCCATCACCTGCTCGTGGTTCATGCGTCCCACCAGCTTAGTCTTTCTGAGGCCACAGCCGATACCAGTCTGCACCTGGGAGTTGGAGACTCCTGTTCTAGAAGATGTAATTTTTTTTTTTAATTAATCAAGTTAAAACTGAAGGCCTTTTTTAGCCTTTATTCTTGGAATTTCTTTTTTGTTCTTGTTAATAATTAAACTGTATAAGATTCTACTAGTGTTGATAAAATTAGATATACTCCTGAAAGGAAATAAGATATACCCTATTGTTCAATATAGAATAAAATTTGGTTTTGACACAGAATGATAACTAGTGGAAAATTGAAAATTAGTCATAGCTTTAGGATTTGCAATAGGTTGCAGTGAAATTGTCTCTTGGGTTACCAAGTATTATAAAGATGAAAGGTTATTTTGAGAGAAGTCCACACAATTACAGTGTTTTGCATACTTCCAATTTGTATGCACTTTTTAAATGGTACTTGGGTGCTTTGTGTGTATTTTAGCATTTATCTTCATAATATCACTGTCTTGGGGGGAAGGGATTGTTGTTCACTGATTCGGTTTTTCATTTAACTGTTATGCAAAAACACTTGCAGAAAAGCCTTGCTGCACAGTAGATATAGGACAGGCTCTAGAATTGTAGGGAACAGAATTAAGATGCCAATGCCACCCCTTACTAAGCAGCTGTTTGGCCTTGATCAAGTGACTCAGCCTCTTAAGAGTTTTGGTTTCCTCATCTGGAAAATGGAGATAGTAACCTCCTTGCCCTGAATTCCTATATTTAAAATAATACAGTCACACCTGCATAATGCTGACTCAGTCGACCACAGGCTGCATTCAGGACAGTGATCTAAAACATGCAACTCAGTGACATCACAGCCATCTAGGGTGTGTAAGCACACTCCTAAGAGGTTCGCGCAGAGACAAATCACCTAAAGATACGTCTCACAACTTACTCCCATTGTCAAGCAACCTATGGCAGTGTCAGCGCGGTCTGTGAAGGCTTCTGCATTTAAAATAAGGTGTTTGAGCTCCTGGCAAAAGGGAAGGAGCCATTGTCAGTGTTGTCACTATCCTATTTACTTGCCACAAAGCTGGATGAGGTAGCTAGGACAGCTTTTACCTTCTTTCTACTTGTGAAGCTCCATAATGGAAACTGAAGTAACGATGGTTTTCTGTCACCTAGATCACACAGGGGATACACACGGAGACCAGGACCTGAACCCACACCCCTGGGACATTCAGCCCATACGCCTCGCATATAAAGAATCTCATTTCTTAATACCCTCAGACTGATGGCCTGAATACAACAACGAAGAAGCAGAAAATTCTCATCACCAAGGATACAGGGTACGACGGCCGCAGGGCCCAGCATTCGGAGTTACACAAAGCAGGTCAGAAGCGCCAGCACATACATTCCACCCACAAGACCCCAGAGTAGCTGCTTAGCCATCTCTGACAACAGGCAAGCAAAGAAAAGGAAACTCGGATAAATGGATCATTCTACCAGATCTAAAGCTCAGCAATTGAGCTAGATCACCAAACTCTTAGACTTAACTTGTTCTTGTCTTAATTTGTCCTTTAGCCCAACACATCCTGTTTCTTCTCTACATCTGAACGGTCCGGCCTCACCCCTTCCCTTTGAAAACCACTCTGCGCTCAACATATCTCCTATTTCCTGCTTCTGGGATGCATATGTTAAACAGTGCTCGTGGCTTCTCATGTCTTACACCGACGCATTTATCGTTAACTGTGGACTATATTTATGACAGACACAAGTGCACAAATCTCTACCCAAGTGAGGAGACATATTTCATCCATGGAATAGAAATGCAAACACTCCCTTTAATCCTCAAATCTACCTTGGAAATCTATAGAATGAACACTTCTGCTAGATCCATCACTGCTTTGCAAACATGCCTTGGGAGGTTTTTATCAGCTTTCCCTCCCCCTCCATAAACACTGTTGCACATGTATTAATGTGTATGCACTTAACTGCCTTAAAAATGGGAGCTCCAGGCCCAAGAGGGTGGTCTCATTTAGAAAGTACCTGACAGGACTCCTTTCCCTAAGCCCCTCTCAGGGAGAAAGGTCCCAGGCAAAAGCGTACATAAACAATGAAGCTTCCTCCCTTCACTCTGGCTTTTTCTTCCCTTTGTGGATACCAAAGCCAACTCAGCTCCCAGCCTGTTCTCTCCAGACTGAGCATCTACCAATGGGAATGGCAAGAAGACTGTCAGGAAATAGAAACCACCCAACACCAATGTCTTATCCCTTGATAAATAGCTGTTCGGTGAACCAATGGTGCATCTAAATAACAGAAAAAAAAAGACAATGTTTAGATATGAGAAAAAAATACCTACTTTCCAAAGAGTAATCCCAACTCAACCGCCAGTCACCTACCAATCTGCACGCTCACGTGGGAGCAGGACTTGTCATCAGCACAGACAGAGCCAACAACAGTTTTTAGGCTTCACATTTTGCCTCTGAACCAAAATTCCTCCTTCTAAGGAGAAGGGGGAAAAAAACAAGCAAAACTCTGCATCCTAACCTTACCTTTTCCACCATGCCGCCAGAAGCAGCTGTGCTCCCAGGGTAGAGCTGGAAAGGAACGAAGAGCCAGGGGGAAGGTGGAGGTCGGTGGGAGCAGGCACGGGCTCTGCCCGGAGGGATGCGGAGCCGTTCGGGCCTCTGGGAACTGCGGCCGCTCTGACAAGGCTCCGCATTCCTGGTCTCCTTGTGCCTCACTGCAACAGGGCGGTTCTCAGCCCTCGCGTCCCTTCACTCGGCCTCAGTTTCCCCAATTCCAAAATGGCTCCTTCTCCCGCTTATCCTTTTCTTGTGTCCCCCCCCCCACCCCCCCTTTACAGCGGAAAGGATGAGTAAAAGACAGATCTGTAAAATCCTGCCGGGCTCCTTGGCGCAGAGATGCTATGTACTACCCAGGGCTATCACACTATTCCTGCAGGGATTTAAATTGGGCCGGGCCCCCCAAATGCGTTCGCAACACCTCCCCCACACTCTCGGCACCAGAGAGACAGCGCTCCCCGAGGGAAACTGCGCTTTCCTCGATCTTCAGATGCTGGGAGAACTCGTATGGCAGGGCAGCCTCTTTACAGAAAATCCTCTAAAAATACCTATCGATATATATTTAGCTCCAGATACCGTCCTCCTACCAACAGGCTGTGGGCTAAGCCACTCTGCGTGTGCCCCTGGAGGGAAGGTGGGGGTGCGCAGAGGCAGCTCCCAGCTCCGCCACAGCACCGCCTTGGCTTTTCTCTTCCCTGTTCTGTTTTCCTTTGTCCTCCTTCTCTGCTTGGCTATGCACATTCTCCGAAAAGGCAGCTAGGGACACAGAGATGGCTCCCTTCTCTGCCATTCCTCCAATGTGACTGGGCGGAGGAGAAGACTTGGATGGGAGTTAGAACTAAGATTTCACCCCCTGCTTAAAGCTTTCGGGGCTTCCTGCTGCTGTCAGGTTCGAGAACACACTCCCCAGCGTGACCTGGGCAGGCCCCTGCTGACCACTCCAGGCGCAGTTGTCACCAGTCCATTTGCCAAGTCCCCAGAGGTGTCCCGATGTCTTTCTCCAAGCTTCTCCTCCAAACATTTGTACACAGCATCCTTCCTCCCTCCATGTCCAGCAACGTCCCCCGCTCACGCCTCACCTTCCTTAAGAAGCTCCCCAGGGCTCCAGAGCCAGGTAGGATGCCCTTCTGAGAGTTCTTGGCACATGGCCTCACTGCCCTGGTGAGGGACACTCCAGCCACACCTAGCACTGTGCCTGGCTGTATCGGATGATATCCGCAGTAGACTGCCTGGGCCAGGGGTGATAACGCACTGAGGAAAGAAGTTACACCTGCCGAGCTTCCGTGTCCTCTACAGTTAAGGAATAACCCAAACAGGCCGTGTCCTACTGCAAAGCTGACAAAACCCATGACGAAGCATGTTCTGAGCTGATTTTCATGTTTTCATGGGAAAAGAGATCCCAGTACCATCCAATGGTAGTTCTGAGTTTAAGAGTACCTCTATAATATCACCAGCACTTTAACGTACAGTTTAAAAAATAAAGATTTCCTAAATGGAATGGGACAGCACATTTCTCACTGTTGAGCCTGAACCTAAAAATGCACAAGGCAACAAAGAAGAGAAGACTGTTTCTCCAGCAGCACAGAAAGAGCTAGTGCCACCTATGAGCTAAGGAACAGGGTGATTCCAGCAGGGAGCCCAGACAGTGAACGCAAACAAGGCCAAGTTCAAATTCTGGCTTTATCCTTACAACTGTCCCCTCCTGTTTGCAAGGGATCTGTTCCAAGACCCCGAGTGGATGCTTAAAACCACACAGAGTTCCATACCCCCTGTAGTGTGGTGTTTTCCTACTCTTACACACCTGTGATAAAGTTTAATTTGTAAATTAGACACAGTAAGAGACTAGCAACACTAATAGCCAATCAGAACAACTGTAGCAGTATACCGCAGTAAGACCGCCAACATCCCTACTGGTGCGACTTGGACCCTTGTTAAGTAAGTGAGCACTACGCTACCACAAAGCAGATCCTACAACAGAGAGGAGAGAAGGGGTCGTATTGGTAGGTGACATATACAGTGTGGATGTGCCAGACAAGGGGTGGCTCATGTCCCAGGAGAGGTGGAGTAAGGTGGCCAGCGGTCTCGTCACACTCCCCACAACAGCATGCAATGTAAAACTGATAAATTGTGTACTTCTAGAATTTTCCACTTAATATTTTCAGACGAGGATTGACTACAGGTAAATAAAACAGGGGAGGGCAAAACTGCGGACAAGAGGAGACCATTGTACCAATCACTTTGACATAAGCAAGTTACGTAAATTGTCCCTCCCTCAGATCCTCATCTCTAAAATGCAGCCTGGTAATAACCAAGCCTAATAATTCCTACCATGTTGTACCATTTTGGGGGGAGTGAAAATATTTACCAAGCGTAGTCCTTGGCACATGGTTCAACAAATAGCAACTTTTATTGTTTAAGCAGTGCCAGCGGACATGAGACTGGCTGCTGCTTTCCATTCCCTGTGTCGCCCCCCCCCGCCACCTCTTCATGGTGAGGGCTTCAGAATTCCTTCCGATCCCACCTCCACCACCCAGGAAGCAATCCCGTGAGGTAATGCTAAGAACCTGATAAACAGGCCCAGATGACTGAGAGGCCAAGGCCTCTTAACGGCCTGGAGAATGCGCTCCCAGCTCTCATTTCCCTAACATAGTGACCAAAACACCAGCAGCTAGGCAGACAGAGCTGCAGATGTGGACTCCAGGAAAGCCAAAGGGAAGTGAGGGAGAAGACAACCTCTCTACCCCAACCTCAAACTTCCCGCTGCACTCACCTTCATACCCTGTGTACAACAAGAGAGTCTGGGGTGAAGCAGGTGATTCAACCCAAGTAGCACTTCCGAAGTAAGCACTGCTCACTAGACACTGGGAATACAGAGACAAGGCTAGGCCTAGATTCTACGGCTGATTAGCCGGGCTAGCATAGAACAGGGGTTCCAAATAATGTGGAATACTCCAGAAGGCCTGAAAACCATTTGGAATAGCACCTTCTATGCTGTTACCAATGCAGGAGAGATCCCAATTTCTATAAGAAAAGCTTGTTAGAGAAATGACAAACTCCACTGTCTTTCAGCAGAAATAAGAAGACATTAATTTTGGTATTTCTCATTCCTCATATTTCTCTCTGTACTCAAAAATACTAGTTTTGCTAAACAAATAAATGGATGACTAAACGGGTGAAAAACTAAGTCAATTAATGAAAAAGTCACCTGGACCTTCTGACCTAGTTTCTATGCATTGACCACATTACGCTGAGAGCTAAGTAACGTCTTCTTTGCCACAGAGCAGCAGTGTTTATTCCAACCCTACAGAGAAAAGTCTTAGGAGGAGCGGAGGAATGGCTTCAGTGGTTAAAGCACTTGCTTAGCAAGCACTACATCAAGTGCGAAGTACCTGAGTTTGATTCCCCAGCACCACATGAGCCGGGCGTGGTGGCGCACGCCTGTAATCCCAGCACTCAGGAGGCTGAGATGAGAGGATTGTTGTGAGTCCAAGGTCAGCCTGGGCTCCATAGTGAGTTCAGGACCAGCCTGGGCTATGGAGTAAGACCCTATCTCAAAAAAATAAAAAAGAAAGAAAGAAAGAAAGAAAGAAAGAAAGAAAGAAAGAAAGAGAAAAAGAAAAGGAAAGAAAAGAAAAGAAAAAGAAAAAGTCTTAGGAAGGACACACAGGCTCTTGTCCTTTTCAAACAATACATGCAGTCCCAAATTGGGGCTGAAATCACTTGCCAGAATATGTCCTCCCCTGTCTCTCCTGCACGCATACACCTTTGAGAGAACCTAAAGGAATGCGAAATCATAAGTTATAGGATCTGACAGAGTCCTTGGGGTTGTGAAGGAACTTGACAGTGCAAGAATGAAGAATGACCAAGAAGGAACTTGGAACCAGAAGATGTGGGCTCAAATTCTGGATCTAATGCCTCCTGGAACGTGGCATGCCCTCTGAGCCTCAGTTTCTTCCTCTGTAAAGTGAGGCTAGCAAGAGTCTTAATATAGTTTAAATGTTCCCTCCAAAACTCAAATTGAAAAGCAGTCATCATTGTAACAGTGTTGGGGTGGGATCTTTAAGTGCAGGTTATGTCACAAGGACACTTCCCTAATGGACAGAGTAAAACTGTTATTGCTGAATCAGTTAGTTAGGGAAGATTCTGGACTCCTAACAAAGAATGCACTTGGCTCACTTTCCCCCCTTTCTTGTATGTTTTCTCACCATATAACATCCTGTAACATGTTATGACACACAGCGATGCCAGAGCCGTGTTCCTGGACATCTCAGTCTCCACAATAGAAGAAATAAAGCCCTGCTCTTCTTAAATTACCCAGTCTCGGGTATTCTGTGATAGCCACAGAAAATGGACCATGGCTATCTTTTTATAGGATTTATGAGATTATGAAGACTAGATGTGATACAAATAAATGTACTTTCTAAGCCAAAGATGCCCTTGATTTACCGGCCTAAGAATATTAAGGTGTAGAATATTACAGGCAGCATGTAGTGGTCCAAACTCCCAATTATTTGTCTTTCGACAAAAGTCAGTGGCAAACAGTCTTTGTGCTGGGCCAGCTGTCAGACACTGCAGCACCCACCTCGCTCCCCCGTCCCAACCTCTGCCCACTAATGATACCCAGAGTTGAGATGTTGTGCAGCCTCAGCCCTGCGGCACTCTGTCACGCTCTGGCACCTGTCATTCTCTTGTGCACGAGAGCAAAATGTGAGGTGACACCTGGAGACGAGGTGGGAAGGAAGAGCTGTCAGCAGAGACTACAGTGGGTGCAAGTGTCAGACAGCAAAAGAGGAATGCTGTGTGACCCAGAGGGGGCTGCCTAGGGTAGGGGTAACACAGGTCAGCCCTGGACCAAAGGGTACAACCTGACCTCCAGTATCTGCCACCAAAAAGCACGTATCTTAGGCAAATAAGTTAACTTCTTTGAGTACTAGATGACTCTTCTATCTCTGAAATATGCTCTGCCTGCCTCACTAGGTTGATATTAAAACATATTTTCTTGACTCCAAGACCCCAGTAATTGCCCCATAATAGGGTACCACTGAGGGTTGGAAAGGAGGAAAGGTATTAAATGCTGACATGCTGCTGTAAGACACAGGCTGATGTCAGAGATAGCACACATTTTGGGTAACCCATTCAGACCCCCTCTAGGATGGCAGGAGCTTTTATCCCTCTATCCTTTGTTTCTAAAAAAAGACCCATCCTATATATTCTACCTCTTGCCTCCTTTGTCCACAATTTCATTCTTCGACACTGTAGGGCATGCGCGCACGCGCACGCACGCACACACACACACACACACACACACACACACACACACACACACAGAGTGCACATCTTGCAAGTGATGCAATGTGGTAGACGAGTGCCCTATGTCAATATCGGACTAGATAGAACTACTCATTTCAGGGGGTTAGAATCCCAAGCCTCCGCCCTCAGTGCGAAGCTCAAGAATGCCATCCCTCTGCCTGGCGCCCACTTTCTTGTGAATTTAAGAGAAAGCTATCCCTGGAGACAGGGCAGAAGGCTAAGTAAGTCATTTGAAGGGACTAAGGTAAAGTCATTCTGTTAATTCAGGTGGAAAGCAGAGACTCTGAGGTAGCCGTGTAGCTAGTGAAGTCTGAAGAGCCACTCAGAAAGAGAAATGAAACAGGACAAACGACTTGGCCAGACACAGTATGTGAAGCCATCCTGCCACTCCCTGGCCACACAGGTGAGGACTGGGAGGCCTCTTGACTCTTCCAAGAAGAGAAGCCTTGCTGACCACCTCAAGTCTGCTCCTGTGGCAGCATCATCAACCCTTCTAACAGTTAGTTCCCTTCACTTTTACTTTTTTGTCCAGTCAAACGGTCTAGTACTCCAGCTCCTCTCACCCATCATAATTTCCAGGTTCTACACTGGAATAGCCAGACTCCCCTGTGAAGTGGATTCACCCCATGGCATCTGTAGGATGTTGGTTCTGAGTCCCCTCAGCCTATAAAAATCAGTGCATCCTCACATACTTTACATAAAATGACATAATATTTGCATACAACCTCTGTACATCCTCCCACTCACATAATCTAATCATCTCTAGGTTATTTATAATACCTAATGCAAGGTAAATGCTATGTGAATCGTTGCTATACTATACTCTTAGGAAATCATGACCCTCCAGAAAGTCTGTGCATGTTCAGTACAGACACAATTTTTTCTCTAATATTTTCTACCCACACTTGGTTGACTCCACTACATAGAATCCATGGATACAGAGGGCTTGACAGCACTTCAACCTGTCAAAATGTCTGGTAACATGTGACACCCAAAAGATGTGTGCTGGAGCATCTGAAACAGTTGTTTATCATTGCAAAAGACAGGAAGCAATCTAAGTGCCAAATGATCGCAGGAATCAGAAGCAAAGCAAACTGTGTACATCTCTTTAACAAACAGCTGATCAGTCCTTACAGATTTTCACCAAAATACAAAATAGCGTGACAGACTCATATTATATTTCAAAAGACAGCAAAATTACAAGCATCTAGAAGAAAATTGTGTAGCATTAAAGGGCCAGGGAGAAAGATCACAAAATTAATCAGGAATTTTTCATAATCAGGGTACTGTTTATTCCCTCTTTTGATTTTCATGTATATTTTCCATGTTTTCTTTAGTAAACATAAAATTCTTTTAAAGGAACTGGGAGAAAAATTCCAAATGGTCTCTGACACACATAGATGCAGTAAGACCATTCTTGACATAAAATATATACACACTCCAGCATTTTTCTTCTAGACAGAGTCATTACATTTTTAAATAGTTCAGATTCCCATTTAGGTCTTTTCTATTAGAGTATAGATTAGTAATTTTAGAGACATTTAAAACATTGCTCAGGTGTGCTGCATTTTCTATGACAATATACTTCGATCATACTATGTATAAAATGTATCTTCATATACTAAATCACACTTAAAATGCAGGGTAGAATTTTTAAGAAAAATAAGACAAGAAACATTTCATTATAAAGCAATAGATGATTTTAAACATGAATAGTTATCCCATCTATATATCTGTTGCCTATATTAAAGAGTTGGCTGCTTACAAGCTCTATTCCAGTCCTTATTCCTTCTACTGTTTCACTCAGTCACGACTGGTGCAAAGTTAAAGATAGGACAGTAGCTAATCAACAAGACAATAGGCAGTGGCACTGAGTCATCCCCAGTGTGGTATTATTATATTAATTTCTAAAGAATGATTTATCAAATATTTTAATGTGATTCAATTTATACTATTAATAAATCTGTAGTCATTTAAAAATTCTGTTGTCAGAACATAAGTCTTAATTATGAGTTCACATAATATGGTTGAGGTCTTTTCTAACCTCTAACAAAAACTTTACTCACATCTTTTGGCTTCTTTGGGGGGGTTGAGGGGCTGCCTCTCAGGCAAGGGCAATTGCTTGTCTCAGTGAAACAGCTCCCTTCTCCAAGAAGGAGGGGCTCACGAACCTAGCCAAGCACGGAATGGGAAGCCAGCCCTTCTTGAGAGTCTCAAGGCCTCTGCCTAAAGTCACACATATCTCCACAGATACAACCAACTCTTTTTGAGATAAGTCCTCTATGGTCCAGCCTCATGGAGAGTCTTACACTTAAACTTTTTCTGTGCCTACTCCACAGTTTGCTGCCTTTCCATTCCTGGGTCTCCTGAACCAGCCACTTCATGACACCACCAGCCCTTTGACACACACACACACACACACACACACACACACACACACACACACACAAAGTGAAGAAGGAGACTTACCCACTGAGAACCACAATGAAGTCCATGACATTCCAGCCATTGCGGAGGTATGAACCTTTATGAAAGATGAATCCCAGGGCCACGATTTTGATCCCAGCTTCAAAGCAAAAGATCCCAATGAAATAAGGTTCTGTCTTCTCCTGTGGATGAAAAACAGAGGCACCAATAAGAGGTGGACAGAGGCACATCCTGGCCACCTCCTGTGTGCCTGTGCGGGGCCAGGCCTATGTGCAGGTTGAGAGCAAAGTGCGGATGTGGAAGAACCAAGGGGTACTTGAGCTACTGGCTGTCTGTGACTCATGCAGTACACTCAGCAAGTGGGCTAGCTGTGGAAATGGACAGTCACAAAGTCACAGCAGGGATTTATTTCCTTCCCTTGAAGGGGCCTGATGGTCTTGCCCTGAAGGAGCTGGCTTCTTCATCACTGGACTTCACACCACTGGAAAACTTCAGGGTTCTCATGCCCAGATAATCAGGCTGGAGCCACTCTCCCACTCCTTCAGATTTCAAGCAATTTATTTGCTCTCTTCAGGGAGAATACATTAGACATGTGAATCATTTCTTTAGGGAGAGTATGGACATCAGCGTTTAGCACGTTTGTAACCACCCACACAAAAAAGCTTCTCCTTCTTGCTCCTCTCTTCCTTGCCCTTGCTTTCCTCTCTCACTTGAGGAGCCCCTGGGGAAGGAGAAGCAAACGGCCCCCCTGCCTGCCCTTTCTTCTACCCTGGCTACCATGTGGTGCACGCACGAGCGCCCTCTCTTCCTTTGGAGTCGCAGCGAGATTTGTTGTTAACTTGTCCCTTGGTGAAGAACAAGCTCCTCGTAGATAAGGAATAGGGGCAGGGGAGGTTCAGGAAACCAAGGAGAAGGGAGCAAAGGAAGGTGGGAAGGGGAAGAGCACATACCAGCCTCCGGGACATTGGGGTCTTGTCGTCCTCAGGCAGATGCTGCTCCAGGGCCAAGACGATGCAGTTGGCGATGATGGTGGCCAGGATCATGTATTCAAAAGGCGTGAGAAAGGAGAGGTTAAGGAACAATTCGCCTGAGCACCAGGGCCACGGCCTCCAAGATGGCCGCACACGTGAACGCATGAGCCTTATCAAGCCCCCGCTGTGCCTGCAGTTTGTGTGACTCACATCAGCAAGCAGGCAGGGAGGCAACACAGTTCTTAGTATGTGAAACATAGCCCCTGGGATCAGTCTGTACACACAACGCAGTCTCTCCAAGAGAAGGAAGAAGTCCGTTAGCGACAGAGTGGGGTATATATACGGCAGGCATTCCCAGCGCTGAGCGCATTCAAAGACAAACCCAGGAACTAAACTCGGCTGCAGAAGAACAGTACAAGAAGGAAGGGAAGCACAGTGCTCCAGGCGGCACCCTGCTGTCCCCCACCGTCACGCCCCTGGACTGTCAAATGACGCCCTTGCAAAGGCCCAGCTGTGCCCCGCTTTTGCTCTATGGAAGTTCCATCTGGAGTCACCTCCTTGAGGACCTCTCTCCAGTTGTCTGAAAGAAGAGACCCTAGGGGAAAGAATTCCCCTGTGAATGCTTTTCTCTGTTAATATCCAACTCAGGAAAAAAAAAAAAAATACTTCATGGGGCCAGGAGAAGCTTGCCTTGCTCGGTCTTATTTTCTTCGAAGCTTCCACTTCGGCAGGAAGCAAAAAGATAGAAACTTCACCCAAGATGGTGAAGTCCAAGCCTCGAGGAAGCAAACGCCAGTCACATAAACGGGTGCTGGCTTTTTCCTAGTATATTTTCTATAGACAGGTGAGGGGCGCCCTGTGACTTTTGAAAAACAAGACCATGACTCAAATCCAGCCTTCTGACCCCTGCAGAAAGTTTCTGCTGCAAGCTCACGGGGAGGAGGGGCCACGGCTAGAGAAGAGAGGGAGTCGCCAGCTCTCTCCCCCGAAGCCCGGTCATCTTGTACGCTGGGATTTCATTTTGTAACTACTGTTATGACAAACACAAGCCCGCTGCTGTCACTGGTATTGCAGACAAACCTGTGCTCTAATACAGATTCCAGAATCCAGGCAGATGAGAGCAGCAGATATGCTTAAGGGAAGGGAAGGACAGGGGTGCGCCCCTGGTCCACCCGCAGCGCCAGGCTGGCTGGGCAGAAGATGGGGCCTACGGCCTTCGCTTACAGTGCAGAGGAAAGCAAATGATAAATATGCCCCCTGATGGTTTTCATGCTGTATCTGTGCCAATTACTGTGTTAAATAAGAATGCCTGGCATCTCTGGGAGGGCAGATCACAGGACACTCCGTATGCAGAGGACAAGTGAGCACAGAGACGTGGGGAGCGCCAGGCGCCAGCACAGAGGCTGCACGGGAGGTGACTGGCTGCATGTGAGCCTCAAGTCCTTTCACTTCCCGCTTGAAGGAGCCACCTCCTCTCCTGTGACTGCGTCCCTGAGTCACACACGGTCTCTAACAGTCGTCCATCCTTCCTTTCCACACGCCTCCACCATCACACAGCACCTTTCCCCAGGGACATCACCACTGGTCTCTGCTTCCCTGCCGCCAGCAACCACAGCTAGAAACTGAATGGCCCCAGAGGACCCTGGAGCTAGACCCGTGCTTCGACATCCCACTATGCTGGCTTCAAGCCCCTAGTAAGGAGGCAGCGCCAGCACGTGGAAGTCTCTCAGCAGCTCTGGGCACTTCTTCAGACAGAACACCAGGCCTGACTCATGAAATATTAGTATGTCGCAACCACATGCCTATCTTACCTACCCATCTTTCAGATGAGCCCCCAGGCAACCAGCCAACCAAGACCACCAAAGCCCACTGAGTACAGGGGGAACGCTCATGTCTCTCATGGCGGGCTCTAGTCCACAGCTCGGAACAAGTGCAAAGGGTCGAGGATGGAACACGAGGACAGGGCAGGCTCTGCAGCAACCCAGAATCCCCAGACCCACTTAGATCAAAGATGAGAACATGCAGAAATGGGGACTACAAGTCCATGTCCTCTCCTGCAAACAGCCTAGCAGATGGGACCAGAAAGAAAACCGTTAACGTGTGCACATGTGTGTGATTGACAACAACAGAAGTTGAGGGCACTTAGGGCACTGTTCCTATAACACGGCCCAAGAAACACTACTATACAATCTTGGAATCAAATAAATGAGAGCTTGGGTTAAGTAAAGTTAGATAGGTTTCATCCCAGGATCCTCTTGGAGCCTCCAATGCTACTACATATATTGTGCAACACACAGGCGCGCACACACAAGGTTGAAAACAGGACATAGTATAACTAGACTTGTTTTATCACATAATCCCATTCTCAGAGTGACTCTCTTGGGAATGCTATTCACATAAACATACCTGGGAAGCCCTGATACAAAGAACAAGGTCTCCCTGACAGTCCTCCAGACAAGAGAGAGAAGGGCTGGTGGCTTTGACTGGAATGAAAATAGTGTCTCTCCCATGTCTTTCCTTGCCCATGCTCTTAACAAAACTCTCCACAGAAGTGCAGGGCTCACCAGCCGTTCTTCATTGCTAGAAGAGCCCCATGCAAGCTTAGAAATTGGCTCTGCACATCTAAGGAGCCCAAGGCTTAACCTAGAATTGTGTCGGAGATGAGTAGCTTTTTGTGCAAGCTACAGATGTCACCAGTTCTTATGAGCCTGCTTAGTTCTAGGATTGCTTTTTGGGGTTCAGTCTTATTTACCTGATATTAATAACCACAGATCTGAAAGTAGATAGGCAACACCAATCCTAGCACCACTGAGAAGATCCTCTCCAGAAATCCCCACTGACCAGTCTGCCCTGTTTCCTCTGTGCACCCCACTTCCCTCTCCCCTTCCTACTCAGGCATCTTCCTGGCCAGATCACCTCAATTCACAGCTCCCTGCTAGGACCTTTATACTCCTCTAGTCCAAAACACCAAAATGTAGATAATGTGTACCTTTCTGGAGACCCAAGGCTAGTGTGGTTATCACCTATGCAGGCTCAGGACAGGAGACAGGCTGAATCAAAAATTAGGAGGTCTTAAAGATCTCCAAAGACTAGAATCAAAAGTATCTTTAGAAAAAAAAAAAAAAGACCCTATTTTCATGTCTTCCTCTAAGCCAGCCTTCTGCTGACTCTCTGATGTCTCAGAATCCACTAAAAGTTGGAATCTTTCAGCTTAATATTTCAAAACTGCTCAAATGCACACATTCATGACAGAGATGTCCCTTTACGCTTTACAGGTCATCCAGACCTCAGGATGAATTTAGTCTGGGATCATGAAGATTGTGAAGTGAGGTTATGACACAGAAGCAGAAATGAGACCACGGAGATACCCTTTGCCTGCAGGTCAGTGAAAAGAAGACAGGTCCAGGACACCTTAGAAGAGGCGGGCACAGAGGACATTCATTTCTGCCTGGGATCCAGCCACCTTCTGTCCAGCCTTATTATTTTTTCCATTTCTCCTAAGAAACTATACCTTTAAAGCAAATAGTTGATTCACCTCTCACAATGCTTAGCAGAGGCCTCTGAACACAGCAGGAGCTATTAGATGTACGGATGAATGAAGGCAGGAGAAGCATCTCCTTTGAAGAGCCATGCTAAGTACGGTTTTAGTCCAGGGATGAGGAAACGTCTTTCTGCCAAGGGTCATTTGGACATTCATGACAACATTCAAGGGCCATATAAAATTATCAACTTAAAAATTAGCCTGCTTTATTTGGTAAAGCGGTTTATTAACTCAGCCCTAACGGGATGGCTGAAACGGCTTCTCTGTAGACGAGCTGATACAGCCCATGGCCGGACATTCCCCACCGGCTACAGCCACTCATCCTGGCCCAAGCCCGGACTGGCTCACTCCCACCCATCGGCTGCCTCCTGTTCTTCCTGCTAGCTGAACTCCAAACTCAGTAGCAGAAGCTCTTCTGTGTTTCCAATAGGAAGAGCCTGGCCTACAGGTAATGCACACAGGTCAAGCGAATGCACCTCCAAGGTGACACAAAAACACTGACTTGGAAGGCTGGGAGCACAGCTCCGTGGTTAAAGTACTTGCTTAGCAAGCATAAGGCCCTGAGTTCAATTCCCCAGCACCACATAAAGCTGGGCCTGGTAGGACATGCCTGTAATCCCAGTACTCCGGAGGTTGAGACAGGAAGATTGCTGTGCGTTCACGACCAGCATAGGCTACATAGTGAATTCAGGATCAGCCTAGACTACTAGACTATAGAATGAGACTGTATCTCAAAAAAAAAAAAAAAAAAAAAAACATGACTTGGAAAGGTCAAGAGAAGCTTCAGGTCTCCGTGGCCTCAAAGTGGGCCATTTCTTTGTATCCTTCTTTGCACCCTTCATGGCAATACCAGTCAGGGACAAGAAGAAAGTCTGCTCCCCTCTGCTCATGAAGCATATTTTGCAGAATGGAATCCAGCCCTGGAGTCCCAAGGGTGTTTTGAGATCCTGAACAGAGAGAGACAAAGAAGCAGCATGGCCTGGAGCCCAAAGGCCACGGCTCTGCTGCCGTGTTCGCCCTTGTGTCCCTGATGCCCAGTGTTGGGTCTGACACACAGGGCATCCAATAACTGTTACTTAATTAATAAATTCATAATCTACTGATAAATAATATGTAGAAGTGTGAATCCTCTACACTGTATGTGCATCTGAATTTTTGTTCTGTATACTATGGGCACACCTTATCTGTTTTAAAAGAACAAGAAAGAAAAAGAAACTGGCATGCACAGAAGATCCTTTAATATTAAATGAGCAATAGGGGGAAATTCTGTCTTACTGGAAGGATAGTGAATTTTCTTTAGGTAGTATTTCTGAGAGTCACACTAAGCACGTATTAATTTCTAATCATAAAATCAATTTTATACATACATATATACATATATATAAACGCATAGACACACTAGATAGATGATAGATAGATAGATAGCGAAAAATACTAAAAAAACACAAAACCTGTTCCAATATCATGAGGGTAAGAGGAAGTTTCTAGAAACCAGTACACGATTTCAGAGAGAATTCAATGCCAGAAAACAAAAGGGTAGACCAGATCAAGCCGAGTCCAGTGGGACAGGCCCGTAATCTCAGCACCAGGAGGCCAAGGCAAGAGGATCACAAGTCCGAGCCCAGCCTGGGCCCCATAGCAAGACTCTTTCTCAAAGTCAAAAATCAAAAATAAGCTAGGATGTAGCTCCAGGTGAAAGTTCTAGGCTCAAGGGAATGATCATGAAAGTGCTTTAAAACCTACCAAGAGGCCACCCCCACCGACTCTGTCTGTTCACATGGGACCACAGTCCGTAAACAGCCCTGAAGGTCTCCCTGAAACATCCCTCCCCTCCGCCCTCCCTCCATGCCCATTAATGAGGACTCGTGCCACTGCAAGTCTCCTTTCCTCTTCCCCGTCTCGCAGCCTCAAGACAATCACTAGGGAAATGGTAAAAATAGGTTCACTTATTGATTTATCTCCTTTACCCAGTGCTCCTTCCTTCAACCAGTTGACTTGTTTCCTTAGCAACACAGCTAATTTGAGCTCGTTGCTTGGCCTGTACACCTGCCATGTGTTCACTTGCTTCTTGGGCACAGAAAGCCAGGCAATGGGGAGAGCGGGCCCAGGCCTGCACAGTAAATGGCTCTGCCTCCAGCAGAGCCTGGGGGCAGCTGGGAGTGGGACCATTCCACGGTCCAGCCAGCAGAACTGCCTCTATCACTACCTCTTCGCTTTAGAGCTGCAGGTACAGGCCTGGGAAGGGCTTGAGCCACAGGCAGCAAATGGCGAATTCCCCACAGAAAACATGCACCTCTATGACCACCACAGCGCTGTCCGAACCCCTGTTCTCCTAGCAGCATTCTCCCAGATTCTCTGACATAACAGCATAAGGAGACCAAACTGCTCTGAGGGCTGTGGGCCACCAGGGACAGGTGCTATGCAGACAGAAAGCTGTGTGCTCTCCTAACTCAGGCCTAATGGAGAACATGTTCCAGTGGGGAGCAGCCTGTGGCCACTCTAGAACTTCCCAGAAACTCCCGGGATGCCTCGAAGAGCCCATACTCTCTGGGGAGGCATCATTAGCACGTCTTCAGCACTATCCTTACCTACGACCCCTTTCACCACCACCACTACCACCACTGCCCCACACCCATAACAATTTTCCCACAAGAAGGTCTATAACGCTTTCCCATCAGCCTCCTAACTCTGAGAGACACAATTGTCTCACAGACTGGTCAAGATGTCTTTGTGTGTATCTTTCCATCCCTTCCTCGCCTGCACATAAATATCATTCTAACATGGGGTTAGTGACTCAAAAATAATAGTTGGGAAAGGGCCTGCTATTCTGTGATTACCACATAAGAGACATTTTAAATATGAATGATGGTAAAATGCAGCTGCTCACACTTCCAGGCTGTATCTCTTTTTCACCTGAGAAGAATTAGGATCTTCCTGAGACTTGGTATGCAATGAAGAAAATGTAATTTGGCAGGGGGAACACGCAGGACTCTCTGCAAAAGCTGTCCCAACACAGGCTTGTGAGTCAATAGAATATCACCACCCTCCATCCCCACAAAACAAATAAGAAATACAAAAGGATTGATGCCTAAACTGTACGTGAAATCCCTCTAAAACCGTAAGTTGCCACACAAATGCACAGTCACTTTTATTATCCTACTGAATCAATCTTTAAGTATCTGCTGTGGCTCAAAGCTTAGAGGCAAAAATCTGTTCGCGGTCACCGGCTCTATGATAGGGTTGGCTGGCTGCAGCCACTGGCTGACACCGAAGAGACCCAGCCCAATAAAGGATTTAAAAGAAAATTATGGTAATGGGCCTCCAAGAAGAAAGCAATGACATTTGGCCCAGAACCTCCTGGGAATATGGAGAGCACATCCAAACATGAGTCCCCAGAGGAGGATTTATGAAGCCGATGGCTCTGATGCAATCTCTCCTAGTGATCAGAAGGAACATTAATCACACCCAAGGCCAAGGCTAAGAACAGGAGGGGATGAACCACTACAAAACACGGGCTCCAGCTCCTACAGACCCTAATGGAAAGGCAGTGAGATCACGCTGGTGAGATCACATCCCCCTTGCCAGAGTCCACTGAGGAAGATACATCTCTTCTGGAGAGAAGAGTGTTATCAAAGAGATAGGACCTCATGCAAAAACACAGACATAACCATAGCCATAGCCATTGCTTCAGTGTGGTGTGTCTGTACCCCTCATGATCTCGCTCACCCCTCCTACAGCACACATCCTTATAGGAACTCCACCTCCTGGCCTGTCTACATGGGTTATGACTGCAATTCCTCAACCCTTCAGTCTGAAAGGATAATTCAAAGTGGGCCTGTGAGAGCAGATTTGGGGCAAGTTCCCTTCATCACCTTCTCTTCCAGTCACAGTAAAAAGTGGGAGTTGAAATAAAAAGATAGAGTTCGAGACGGCTTTCTTGAGCCTCTCAGCAGGTTACTCCTGGCCATCAATGTGAGAGGGCTCAATAGAAGAGGTAAGCCCAGTGAAAGAAGCCCATGTTCAGAAGTGAATGCACACCTAGCTGGGTCCTGTCTAAACTTCTAAATCCTCACTTCTGTGGCTGAATGGCAACATAGGGTGGCCTAAAAGAGATCACACACACACACACACACACACACACACACACACACACACACACACACGAACAGAATAAACAGAGGGTCTTCCTTCCTTGGAGTTCTGAGGGGCTCCCAATGAACTTCTCAATTTCCTAAAAGCAAATGTTCCGAGTTTGTCAATGTACGGACCACTCACTCCTTCAGCTCCATTGGCAACTCCTTCTTCAACCTTCACTTTCAGGTTCCCAGTCTCTATTCTGGGCTGATCAACAGAGGGTGGACCACACACAAACTTCACAGGGCAGAAAGGCTAAAGCTCTGGACCTCTCCAGCTATAGTCAGTGTACAGTTCTTGCTACAAACCTGGAAATCAACAGCATTTCCCCTCCACTTACCCCAACTCATGACAGGAGAAACATGGCATTAACAAGCAGAAAGGGAACAAGGGAAGGATCTGCATGTCCCTGTTGCCCCATTTCCTTATTTTGTTGTTTTCCTTAGGGCGATTTCTCTCACCACCCAATCTTGTCCTTAAAAAAATCAGATTGAAAAACAAACCCCTTTCTTTTTTTAAAACAAAACAAAACAAAAATGCATCTTGTGACTGCTAGCCTTAACATCAGTTTTTTAACTTTGGTTTCCATGGTGGTGGGATGCAACCTGCCATTGCCATGACAACAGCTGCCTCTGTTCAAATCCACCATCTGACAGGCAATCCTGAGCACACATACACACCTCTTTCTCTTTCTTTCTCTTCTCTTCTCTCTGGCTGTCAAGAAGATGGAAATGCCATTACACCTACTCCTAGAGACTTAAAACCTAATGAATGAAAGACAAAGAAGGCAATTTTGGGAATATAACAAAGAGGCAGAAACCCCTCAAAGGCTTTTCACTTGCCAGAAAGTTTTATAGCTCTCCATGGAGGACAATGGACCCACTTATTCAAAACAAGAAGTCTTTTGCTTGACCCTTCATTAACAGATAGGCAACCCTCCTTGCTTATAGACCAAAGAACACTACCTGCTTCCTGTGATTCTGTTCTGTACATAAAACCACTGAAAGGAAAGTCACATTATTACTACTTGGTGAACCAGTATAGAGGTCGGCTCCAGACGCCACCCAATTGCCAAAGAAGAAGTGTTTCATTCTAAGAATGACAGCGCTTGTTTTCTCCCTCTTTTTGCTGCTCATAGCCCTTTAAGTTAGACTCTTATGGAGAAGTTATATCAAAATTATTTGTTACATGTCTGATTGGATCATGGGTTCAAAATGCTATCATTTGACACAAAGTTTTGGTGACTGGTAGGCAAATGAGTGAATGCTATCAAAAAGAAGGAACGAAAAGGGGAACATTAACAGTCACAGAGTGAAGATGAAAGAACGATGAGGAAAACATGTTTGAAAACCAGAGTTTGTGTTTTGATGCTGTGGCAAATTGAGTCTGGCAACAGCTGTGGCAGCGACGCAACCTTTAAGGAAAGATCCTGAGCTGCCATCAGCAGCCACACCTAGGACAAAACCCTGCCTCATGCCTCCCCAACCCCCAACCCTGACACTGTATCATGGAGCATCAGATGACACTTAAAATACGCAAAGAAAATGACAGTCCTTTTGTGATTATGTTGCAGGCCCATAATCCCAACACTCTAGGAGGTTAAAGCAGAAAAATCCCAAATTCAAGCCCAGCCTGAGCAAGTTAGTGAGACTACCATCTCAAAATAAAAAATAATAATGATAATCAAAATTTAGATGGGCTGGGATGGAGCTCAGTGCACCTAGAATTCAATCCCCAGTACTGCAAAGAAAAAATTTTAAGAGCCTTTTGTCAGAGAGTATATAGGACAGAACAGATCATCTCTGGGAGAATTCTTGTTTTCCTTTTAAAACTGCAACTGTACCTCAGTGTTCAAAGTCAACTACTGAGCCTGCAAACCACGTAAGAAAATGATGAAGGAATTAAGGACATTTAGCTTGGAAAGAGAAGACTTAAGAGACATCACAGCAGCTTTCAAATGTCCAGAGGGCTAGCTTATAACTGGGGGCACAGGCACTCTTTAAGTTATTCCAGAAAGTAAGGTCCACCCAAGGGCAGATCTGGGACAATATGGAGAAGAATCTTCGCTGCTCCATAAGTGAACAGATTATTTTGTTAAGGAGCAAATGAAGTGTGGTGCTAATAAATATTTCACATCAAGGATAAAATTCTCATGTGTAGCATTTGCCAATTTCTAGGGTGCAAACACTCTCTCCACGGCCAATTTCAAGCTACTAACTTACAACACTGAACATGGAATCTGGAAGAAACACACAGAGGACTCTGAAAAGCCAGACAAGTCAGTTCCAGAAGCCATCTGCTAAAGCCCCATGTCTCTAGGAGATTGTGAAAAACCTTCAGGAAGAGATTCCTGTATTTGATGGTCTTCATGCGAGATCAAGCTTCCCATTCATAAGGGTTAATGACCCAGGTAGCAAGCAAGACCAATGAGTCTTCAGTCACTCACTCAAGGGCTTCCTGGGTGACTCACTCTGTCCCTTAGCTTCAGGTCACCTCCTTATCTAGACGTGTATTCAGGAGTCAGACACCACCCTCATCACAGAAGGCTGTTAGTTACCTGTACTGCCAAAGGTGTGCCAGAAACAGCCACCAGTGAACAGTTTCACCAGTCCAGAACAACATATCAGTTAATCACCCCACTCTCTCAGGCTGAAACTCAGAATACCCAGAGGAAATCTCATTATTTCACCAGGGCCTGCAAGGGCTCTGGGAGGAATCAGCTTCCATAAGTGGTCAAAGCACAATCAAAAGAAACAGAAACAAATTGGGTAAGGGCACCTCTTACTCCAAAAGATCAGTGGGTCTCAGCCTCAGCTGGACTGCAACTACAGCATCACCAGGAAAGTGTTTAAAGTTAAGGGCACAGTATAACATCTCCAGAAATTCAGATTGGTCTTGGCTGCAGTCTAGACATGAGCATTTCTCAATGTTTCTAAGCTTATCCGAATGTGAAACTGGGGAGGAATCCATTCTCCTATCTGCTACCTAGTCTTGGCTTTCATAGTGGGCGGAAGAGCCCATTGCCTGCTGAGTCCTATACTATCATTGCATACGGTTCTCTGCAACATTTTGGGAAAAGGCAATATCAACCATTGTCCGGAATCATTGTTTTCCTTCCTTACGGAATGTGAGGAGCCTTCACCTCTATGAATTTTCCTTCTTTTGTCTCTTTCTGCTTTTATTACTGAAGTCCTTTCTTGCTAATGATGATCCTTATATGCAATCTCACATACTTCAAGAGAAATACCAAAAATACACAACTGCTAACTAATAAAAGGAAAAGGAAGTGCTCAAAAAACACAGAGGGCCTAAAGGGAAGATGGCTGAACAGAGAAAGGGCAAATTTTGCACTTAGTTATAAGCTTTGAGTTCCAGTCACTTCTCTGTCACTGACTTATGGCAAGTCTCTTAATGTCTATAGCCCTAAACTTTCTTAAGGATAATGAGTGTCTTCTTAGTATTTCTTTCATGCCCTTTTAACTCTAATATTCTATGATCCCAATAGGAGCATAATAGGGAGGAAAATGGGAGAGACAGGGAGATCATCCATTAATATAATTAAAAGAAGTCATTTGGGTGAAGCTCTAAGTAAGGTCATCCAAAAGTGACATTCAAAAGCAAAACCCTGGCACACCTGAGAACACCATGCAAGTGTTCATGAAGTCATTTCTAAGTTTTCAAGACGATGTCCATGAACACTTAGACTCGTTAGAAACTTTCTTAGTGGATAGCCAATGAAAAGTGAACATTTTCATAAGGCTAACCTGCAAGTAAACATAAGGCTGCTTTTCTATAAATGTACTGTAAGCCTTTCCCACACTCCACAAGGGTATGAGTCTTTTTGGCAGCCTCTCTACCACCTCCAACCCCGATTTCCTTAAAAAAGCTGCAAAAGCAGAAGCATTCAATAAGTTAAAGTTCAAGGAAAAGTCATAAAAGCTGCCACCTCCACACTGCAATTCACGCTATGGGTTCTCCAGAGAGGAGAGGATGGAAGGGAGGTTTCTTTGAGGGATTAGAAAAGGAAAATAAAATTGACATGCTACTTATGAAAAGAATAGCCATCTTCAAGTCAAAGGTCAACTGCAGTGTGACGAAGGCAGTGTGGTAGTGGAGCTTTTTGGGAAAGAGTGAGACAAATAACCAAGATCCTAGACTCCAACCCCGCCTCGTCTTCTGACAACACAAGGCAGTTGTCTCAGGTCCATTTCATGATGACCTGAATGACAGGTGAGAAAGTTCTGCTCTTCTCCCATCCATTGATCCTTCACTCTTCCGTGGTGTCAGCCTCGTACCCAATGGGTGTCCCAGATACATCCTAGTTTGCATCTTCATCTTAAGAATATGCTGTTAGGGATGAGTGCTTTCTGATTTTCTGGTATGATTTCGGCAGCATGGTACCAAGGAAAGAGAGCAGCCACAGAGATGATCAGATCCCATCTACCTATAAGCTGTAAACAACAATATCTACTTCACACAGGGTCATATGAAATTACACGCACCACTAATGCCCACTGCAAAAAACTCCTGTCCCAGCAAGCATTCACTAAAAGTTAGTTTCCTTCATCAATTCCCAGAGACATATACTGAAGAAATAAAGGCTCTCTACCCCGAGTGATCTTCTCTATAGAATGTTGGTAAATTTATACAATAAAAATGAATGTAAGAGAAAATGAGGACAAACCTTACAATTGTGCAAGATTATTAGGAACCCAGTCCCTTTCAAGAAGTGTAGAAGGTGCTAGATAGCTCTAATGTCCTAGAATCTATCCCTTGGCTTTGTTGTCTTAAATCCCATTTCCTAATAGTAGTGATGAAAATGAGCTCAGCTTTCTGAGCCCGCAATTCAGGACAGCGTTTGTTACTCTCTAATCATTACCAAAGAAAAGGGTTACCCAGGGATATGACATCTTTATCCGCAGAATTTTAAGAGTTGGAGAGGTGTGGACAGTGATCTCAAAAATAAATAAATACATACATATGTAACGCTATGAGAAGAAAGGATTGGCTTGCCAAGATGCCCAGATCCTCTGAATTTACACTGGCCCACATTCCTCAAACTTGCCCTCATGTTACCATGTGCACCCCCACACCCCACCTCCAGACAAACCCACGTCCTTCAACTGCTCCGCGTATCAACAGACCAGAACACATGCATCGTTATGTGCCCATATGGCTCAGCTATTGCACAAATACAAGTTTCCATGCAAATACAATCCAAAGTTAGCAAGGAGAGATGTTCCTTTAACTTTTTTAGGCTCACTCTCTAATTTCTTTTGGGGTGCCTGTCTAGTTTCCAGAAGCCAAATAGTACATCCTAACTCTCCATGCTCGTCCACACCAGTATCCAGTTCCCACGGGTAAAAATGCCCTCTGGTATCTCAGGCCAGTGTCCTTCATGAAGCTTGAGCACTGGGGGCTCTGTCCTCCCACAGAAGCTTTTTCCCCAGGTTCATGCATTCTACCCCTCTGTTCTCTCATGGAACAAAGACAGAGATCTTACATCCCAGAAACATGAAGGACAGGAGATAGTTGGATAGCTGACAACCCCTGAGAGAAGAAATCTTGCCCAGTGGCTGAGCTGGGACTCTCAGAGGGATCCTTCATGTGACAGCAATCTGGCCATCTGCAAATATTGACTACAATTTTTGTACATACAGAAACAAGTGAGTTTTTTTTAAGGCTATTGGTGGTTTTGAATATTGGAACTGCTTTTACCAAAATCGACTGGGAAAATTCTGCCCCATTATTGCTCCTGAAGATATTTTTTTTACTGGTTTATAGGACACTACATGTGTCCTTGAGGACAGTATTGATGTAAAATCAGCATTAGAAACATACAAAGAAAAATGAAGTAGATATTTTAAATTTTCTCTTTTTGTTGTTGTTGGTTGTTTGGTTTTGTGTTTGTTTGTTTTGGTTTTTTGGTTTTTTGAGACAGGGTCTTTCCTTGTAGCCCACGCTGGTCCTGAACTGTGTAGCCTAGACTAGCCTTGGACTCACAACAATCCTCCTGTTTCAGCCTCCTGAGTGCTGGTTTGTGAGGTGCTGGGGAAGCAAACTCCGGTTCTTAGTGCTTGACTTGGCGCTTGCGAGGCAAGAGCTTTCACCCCTGAGCCATTCCTCCAGCCTTAAATTTTATCTTTAGGAATGTAAATCCAATCCAAGCCCAGTGATACAAGCCTGTAATCCCAGCACTGTGGGAGGCTGAAGCAGGAGGATGGCAAGTTTGAGTTCAGTCTGGGCAACTTAGCAACTTAGTAAGATCCTATCTCAAAATTCAAAACTAAAAATGAGCTGGGATGTAACTCAGCCTGAGGCCTTGACTTGATCATCAGGGCCAAAAATAAAAAATCCAACCCAATAACATTGAGAAGGAATAAAAGGCTCATGTACAGGTGACCTAGCTGCAGATTTACAAACACCACATCACTCACTCGGTGATCTTGGATATGAGTTAACCTCTCTGTGTCTCAGTACCCATAAATGTGAAATGTGTGTGTGGGGGGGGGGGATTTGCATCTCCACAGGATAGTAATAAGGAATAAATGCAATAATCAACAGGAAGCACTTCATCTGTCACATAATAAAAATGCCTGATAAATGCTACATATTTCTGGGGAGAGGTTGTTTTCGTTTGTTCCTCAAGACAGGGTCTTGCTCTATAGTGTAGGCTGCTCTGAAACTCACTAAGTAGCCCAGGTGGCCTCAAACGCACCAAAACCTCCTGCCTCAGCCTTCCCAGTGCTGGGATTACTAGTGTGCACCATCATACCTGACTTAATGTGGTACTGGAGAATGGAAGCCAGAGATTTATGCTTGCTAGCCAAATGTTCTAACTGCTAAGCTATGCTTCCAAGCCCCAAATGTTAGATATTTGTAAACTCAACAGTGGTGCTTATAAACAATAGTGTGTACAAAGGGATTTTACACATATTTGCTGATGAGAGCCTCACAGCAGTCTAGAAAGCTAGCAAAGCAGGGGCAGAGAACTCGGCCACACACCTACAGACCCTCAGGCTCTGGGAGAAAACAGTGCCAAGATCACAGGAAGAGTCTCTGGCAACACTAGGGATAGAAAACTTGGAAAAGTGAAGAGAACGTCGGGCAGCATTGTTAGAAGGAGAAAATGTGGCTGCAGATGTTGAACACTGACTCACCCAGAAATAGCCAGACACTAATAACTACCAAGAATTATTCACTGCTCACCGTGAAGCAAATGCGATTCCATGCACCTTACATGCATCATCTCATCTGACCTTCGCAAAAGCCCTACAAGATACACCATGTAAATAAAATTGCTATTTTCATTTTATTTTTGAGCAATCTGAAGCACAGAAAGGTTAAGCAGGTCACTGTGGCACAAAGCTAGAAAGTAGTAGAGGGGTCCTTCCATGTGATATCAATTAGGTCATCTAAAAAAGATCTGAACTGGGCAATCTAGTAAAAAGATTTGGATCCGAAGACCATGACACTCTAATGCCTCCAAGTAGAGACCAGTTGATCCTGATCGATAGGGGAAAGCTTTCACCAACTGCACATTGGAATAGATAAGGTCTAGTATCCCTTCAAATCCTGAGATTCTTTTATTGTCTAGTAAAGAAATAAAATATTGTCTAGGTCTCTGAAAATGATACTTTGGGAAAAGTGAGAAGCTACATCCTACCTTAAAATAGACATCAAATAGTCATGGGAGTCTGTATGAATTTCAGTAAAGCATGTGACAAGGATATCTCACACAATGTTTTTACAGACAAAATAAAGAAATGTGAGTTGGCTAAAGCACAGTTGAGAAGATCTGAAAAAAAGCTGAACAGTCGAGGAGCTCTGACTAATGTACTGATAAGCAGAAGGAGGGTCCCCAATTCAAAGCACATGTTCATCAATTATTTGAATGAAAACACAATGCAGTTTTTAAATCTGAAGATGACGAAGAGCTCAGAGTAGGAGCTCATTCATTAAATGGCCAAATTTAGAGATAACATGTCTCAGAAATCAATGAAACCAAAGTGGAATTTGACTACCTAGGTTAAAGTTCACGGGTGTGACCTTGGACAAGTGACCTAAACTTCTTTAGCCTTAGTTTTATCATGTTTAAAATATACATAATAACACTTGTCTCAATGGATTGTTGGTTTCAATGTACAAATTCTGAAAATTTGTGAGCACTCAAGGAATATTAATTTCCTATTCCCACTTGCAAAGGATCTCCTCAGCATGGGCTATTGCATCAAAAGCTGTAAGACAGAAAAGTACCTGACATAAGCCAGAGTACTGAATCTAGAATTGAAAATTAAACTGAATGAGAACAGTGTGAGGGAAAACAACACTGTCATCAATCCATATTAAAAGAATCCAAAGCTTTTAGCTGACTAAACCTTCAAGTCAGAAATAGAATGTCATTTTTTAAAAGTGTTTCAGTTGAAACACCTGTGTTAAATGCCCATGTGAACAAGGACTGTTCTGTGTTCTGGCAATTAAAAAACTAATATCTAATGGTTCCTCCTCTTGCAAGGATTTTAAAGCAATACTAATATGATTCAATGGAGTAATAAGTAAGGTGCACATTGGGAGCCCAGAAGACAGTTGGTGTTACCCTGTGCAAAAAAAAAAATTGAATCAAGAAAGTCTTCACAGAAAACATGACCTCTATAACCTCTATGAGTACATTCTTAAAGACAGATTCATTCATAAAAAGAGGAACAAAAAGTGCAAAAGTATGGGAGCCAGGAACAGGACATCCACTTCATGAGGTTTAACAGCTACACGAGGATTCACCTCTAATTCCATCGCATTTCTAGAACTAAAAAGACTGATTTACAGAATAATGCAGCAAACTCTGTTACCTAGTGTAACTGGAAAAGAAAAGTTAATTTAACAAATATGATAAAAAGCTACTTTATGTATCAATATACATTGTACTTTGTGCAATTTCAGAATACAGTAAATAAAGTAGGCATGCCATTCAAACAACACTGAACATAGCATAATGAATGCTTTATTTGGCAATATTCAGAAAGTACTACATCACTCTATGTGTCGAGGGGCCACTGCTACAAATGCAAGTGGCCATTATATTATAGGTCTCTAAATGCCAATTAATAGAGTTCTTTATAAGAAAATTCCAGATAATACCTATTCTGCATTTTTTAAACAGTGGGGCAGCCAGACCCAGGGGCACAGGCCTACAATCCCAGCATTGTGAGAGGCTCAGGCAGGAGATTTGTAGGTTCAAGCCCAGCCTGGGCAATTTAGCAATTTAGGGAAACCCTAACTCAAAAGAACAATAAAGAGAGGCTGGGGTTGTGGCTCAGAGAAAAGGCCTCATGTTCAGAGTCCCCAGTATCTCAATAACACCATCAGTGGAGGAGCCCACACTAGGCAACACAGAGCTAACTTGTGTAATAGGTGAGGCGTAACTTCCCATGTGATGACACCTTCACTCCCCTCCAGGCATCTACCAGTCACATGACCATCTAATCCCACATATATTCCTACAGAGCCTGGTCAGACAATAGACATTTGTTAAATCTGTAATGACTAATTTAATTGAAACCATTCAACAAAGGCTTGCGCGAGGCTCATGATGCGCCAGCACTGTCCTAGGTGCTGAGCCTGAAAGGAGCGTGCCCATCCTCTGAAAGCCCACTCTCAGTCATAAGACCAGAAAGAACAAAGGTGAGTTAACTTGAAGTTGGTAATATCACATACTAATGTGTCAAGGTACCAAAGGTCATTGGCATTTTGATAGGAATATCTTAAAGCTTCACTGAGACCAAAGAGTAAATTTATTATGTTAGCAGCAGGGATTTTTAGGCTAGAATACGAGAGGGTGATTTAGGATGAGGAATCTCTTCAGCAATTTGTAAAACTGGCTTAGCGAAAGGAACTGCCAAGCAGAGAGCAAAACCGGGCAGCACAGAGCTTCTCAAGGTATGGCTCTGAGACCGGCAGCATGAGAGTCACCAGGGACTTGTGACAAATAAGAATTCTCACACCCTTCTCCAGACTTTCTTTCGTGAACTCTGGGTGTGGGACCCTATGACCTGCGTGTCTAGCGTGCTGTCCCGGTGATTCTGAGACACACCGAATGAACCAGGGGCATAGCCGAAATAGGCAGAGTGCCTACATCTGATTTCAACCACAAAGGAAGTAAATGAAGAATTAGCCTTGATGCTAATGGAAATCACCTGCTGGAAGGATTGGCAGCTGACAGAACGTAGCAACATTGTTCCCACTGGGGCACAGCTGGAAACTGCCAAGATGTTCATGAATGACTGTTGAAAATTCATTTCATGCTTTTTGACTCTGACCAGTCCCATGAGACAATAGTGTGGAAATTGAGAAAGAGGGACAGAAAGTTTGAAAACTTTCGATCTACAGCTAGGCTGGAGGTGGGGGAGATTCCTAAGGGCTCATTTTTCTCCCTTCCCTAGTCCTCAGAGCCTCCTCTCTGACCCAGGATGCCACTCACAGCACCCTTCATCTTGGCCATTGGACTGTCGCCAGCAAAGCTGCTCCCACATTGTTGACCAGAGCAGTTCATCTTTTCTCTTCTAACCCATTCCACACCATCTAGATACATCCTTTTCATCCCTCCCCTGAAGAGGGGGAGGAAATAAAAACAACCCCCTTTTAATAAAATACCTGAAAGAGACTTCTCAAATTCTTCAGAGAAACATCCCAAATACAGGAAGAAAAAATGCATCAAGACCACATGCAGCAAACAGTTTAGCCTCAAAATTATGCCAAGTTGCAACAGTGATTTAAACCAATTCCCACAGGCCACAAGACCCACATAAAGCCTGTCTCTGAAGCACCTGATCACATGGAACCTGTGGCTGGTGCCCAGCTGGACACTATATTTCCAAGCTCTGCCCACCTTCTTCTGGGATGAACTATTACTTTTAAAATGGATCTTTTAAGCTCAAGCTTAGTAGAACACACCTATAATCTCTGCAGTCTGGGAGGATGACGCAGGAGGATGGCAAATTAGAGCCAAGCCTTGATAACTTAGTGGCTTAGCAAAATTTCACTTCAAAACAAAAAATAAATAAGATTAGGAATGTAGTTCAGTGTGAAGGCCCAGAGTTCAATCTTCAATACTGAAGGGGAAGAAAATGTCTAATTCATGCTCCCTCCCACTTTTAATACAATTTTAATACAAAATTTAAATAAAATGTATTTAGCCCTACAAATTTGGAACTGAAATTAAATATGAGGACAGGTGTACTTCAGTGGTATAGTACTTTAGCATGCACTGAACCCTAACCCCACTCCTAGCGCTGAAAAAAAGACTATAAGAAGCTTCTATGAAATAACACTGTTCTGTCAGAGATGTTTTGGATAAGTGACACTTTAAAATTACTCTTTCTTTTTCTCCTTAATCTGGCCTATCTTTCCCTCTTAAAAGCCTACTTGCTAACTGACCTTTGCCTTCCAAAGATACTCAGGGATTATCAAGGCTTGCAGCCAAAGATGGCCGGAGACGCAGAGAATGGAATTTTCAGTAACCTATTTGTTGTACACAGAGACCAAAGATATACCATGGGCATCTCCCTGAAATAGGCTTAACATACAAGAGACAACCAGACTTAAGGAGCCTAAAAAATGTACATACTCTCTGTCCATAATTAAGACCAACGCTGGAAACATGACTAGGAATCCCACACGAGTCCTCTCTGTGTAGGTTTCAAAGACAGAAAGAGAAATGATCCACATCTTTGAAATCCCTGTCTTTCTTTGAGAGACTGCTTTAGAAGCCACACAGTGGTAATGATGGCTACAGGAGTGGTGGGGGGTACCTGCTCTTCACACCTCAATTCCTATGTGAATTCACACTGGACTTGAAAAGAAACGTTCCTAATAGCCTGCTTCATTCAGGCTCAGTAGTTCGGCATTTATCAACTTGAAAAACCCAAGCTGACAGGAGGACTCAAAAGAAACAAACACTTGGAGACACAAATACTTTGTAGTTAACTATGTTCTCTATGTAGAAAGGGAGAATAGCTACATGGTTGTGAGGCACCTAAGTGCAACCAGGTTGGTAGAAGGCAGGTGTTACAAAAATGGGAAGAAAAAGCACGTTAAATGACACCCACCCCACATACACCCCGTCTACCTTTCATATACCATAATCCCACCACAGAAAACAAAGGATTTCCAGAAAAGGTTGATTTCTGAGGTGGGCCTTTGCAAGAGATCTTGATCGCATTCAAGAGGAAGACAACCTTTCTTTTCTGAAAATGCAAGGGAAAGCCCACACATATAATGAATTATTCACAAAAGCTGAACCAAAAAAAGAGAGAGAGAAAGAGAGAAATATAAAAGAATTGAAAGATGGGCCAAAGACTGGGCCGAAAAAGGGAGCAAGATCAGGTCTCTGTCTCCTTGCATAAAAGGGTATTAATTACAGTTGCATTTAGGCTCTGCCTCATACGTCTTTGTGGCCAGCGATAAACAAAGTAAGCTCAGCAGCAAGGCCTCTGAAGCACTGGATCACAGAGTGGAGCTTTAGTGTTTGGCAAGCTGCAGCTTCCCAGGCAGCCTGCAAAGGGCATAAAGGAAGCTACTGATCTGCTGATCAACCCATGGAATCAAAGGGTTTGCAAGAGTTCTGAAGGCTTAGCAAATCTTGACTCAGTTTTGTTTTAACTAAGAAACCAGATGCAAGAAGATTGCAAGAAACCAGATGTTCTCATGGGGTGGGGGGAGTGTAGGGAAACAGCAGAGTTTGAAGGGGAAAACACCTACATTTTGTACTGCAATGGCTAAAACAAGAAAAGTAATTTGGGACGGAGTTAACAATTCTAGAGTCTAGATCTTTCAGAAGGAAAAAAGAAGCTGTTGGTTCTTGTTATTTTCCCCCTCCTTTAATTCATAGTGTGCACTGCACCTACTGCAGGGAAGGTAACTGTAAAGAGCTGGGGAAATCATGACATGCAAACCAACAGACAAAGCTGTGACATGCAAGATATTTTTGTCTCCAGCGTCAAGTCATTTCATTTCTGCAAAACTCCTTCACTCCAACTTGCTGCATTCCTATTACAAATGGTTCCCACACCAGTCTTAGCCTGGCTTCCAGCAGACTCATGACCTAGTATCAAGAGCAAGGCCAAGAGGCAAGTCAGAGATTTTCCTGGAGCCTCAGAAAGCAAAGAGCTACATTCTATAGTCTTGATGCCAGTTCCAGTCACTATCTGTCTCACTGGCTGCATCTGTACACAGGTGCATGGAAGACATGAAGACTTTCTGCATTATCTGATCAAAGGATGTAATTACAGACAACATCCTTGCTAGTTCCCACCTCTGCCCTAATCAAGGCATCCTGATTCCCAATTCACTAGTTACATCACACCTGAACATCACACCAGGACTAACATTTACTATACTATAAAAATGTACCTTTGTAGGCAATCAGAACCAGAGAAAAGGATATGCAAAAAATGGGAGATTTGGGAATTCAAACTTTCAGTAACACACACCAAAGTTCCCTCAAATGAATTTACAATTTATTGGACAACTTACAATGGAAGACTCACCATGATAAACCCATGTATGCTCTGACCCATAGCCAGGGGGCTTAGAGGATACAGTGAAATTCTCCATGAGAAATCTGGGATGAGTGTCCATAGATTTATCATGAGCTTCATCATCTGAAGGTCTACAAACACGCATGATCTTCCTACTTTGGACCGCATTCATTTCTACTTAAAACATACTTCCTTGTTGAAGTGGTCAAGCAGATTTAAAAAAATAAAAAAACTATGGTACAGAGTTTCCAAGTCAGACCTTCTCTTTCTTCCCTTCACCATGACCTGAGAAATTACCAGCAAATAGAAGGTATCTCATAAACCACACAAAAGATCCTGTGTTCCCTGTGTCCCTGTTCTCAGGGTAACAGGCCCTGAGCACAGACCACTTGGAGTGGGGAAGCATGTGGCACAAGGGCCACGGATGGAGCACTCTGGACAGCCAACTGCCCGAGAGAAGAAAACACTCTCATTAGACCCAGAAGATAAGCAAGAAAGAGGAGGAATCCTATAAAACATAATACCACATTTTAAATTACATTAGCATTTTCAAAAAGGCTATGGTATCCATTACGGAAGAGAATGTCATAAGAAAATAAAATTATCTTCCCATGCAGATGTAGCTTCCAAGAAAAATGAAACACATTCAGAGTGGGCTGCTAACTTGCCACCACCTCTCATGCCAAATCTGGGTTATCTGAGGCAAGTCTTCAAATGAAAACTCGACCTCTGCTAGGAATAGCTAGATAACCCTCCCCAGCTCAAAGGGTCATAACAAGCATAGCTTAAGTCATTTCTTTTCTTAACTTATTCTGTCAGACCAATAAAAACAAATAGAATAAAAGGGTGGCATAGCTTCCCAGGCCCAGTGACATTCTGCAGCCAACATGTGTTAAATCTCACAGGTATCATAGAGCACAATGAATCAAAACCCTCAAGCAGGTGACTGTAAATTTGTCAATACCAAAAAATATCTTAATGTGTTTCCTGAACTTCCTTTCTTTTAATCTGGCCCCTACAAAGAGCAGAGAAGTTATTTCTCAAACTAGTCACCACCACAGAGAATATACTAGTCAATTACAGACACACTATTCACCTGGAGATCTTGCTAAAAATGCAGATTTTGCTTCAGCAAGTCTAAAGGGGGGGGCAGGGATTCTGCATTTTTTTGTTCCCTTTCACATGCAAGAAATTAAAAGACGTCGCCTTGCACAAAGATCCCTCCCTTCCTAAAGAAATTCCTAAAGACCTCCATTAATAATAAAAGGTTATATTTTCTGGGCAATTAGGTAATGTTCTTGGCACGTGACACATATTAACTCATTTATTTTTTCCAGTAACTCATTACTATCGTATACATTTTACAGATAAGGAAACTGAGTCACAAAGTAATGAAGTAACTTTTCAAGGTCACGGAGCTTGTGAAGGAAACAGGACTTGGATCCAGGCAGTGTAACTTCAAAGCTTTTGGGGGGTAGCCACTACTTACAGTAAGAAAAAGCATGATATTTCAGGAGCTGGATATGGAGAGTGGAGGGGAAGGGGAGACTAGGAACTTAGATGATGATCTGGGGAAACGGCAGAGCTCACAGTGGATCGCTTCCACTAGCAGTCAATTACGTTGTAAGGCCAGGAGAAAAAGCAAACAGTGTGTTTTAAATTTTTCAACCGGGCTCCACTAAACACCTCAGCAGATGTTCTCGGAATACCCTAAAACAGCCTACACGCTGTAGAACCACTGTAAAATTTCTAACTATGGAAGAAAGAAAAGACCCCGGGACCGGGACCGGGGCCAAGGGGCTGAGCGTGGGGCCGAACTGACTTCCTCGAGCCCCTCCCCGTCCTTTGACCCTCTTTGGTCCTTTCTGGCCAAAGACAAGGACAGGGAGGAGTACCAATCGCAGTCGCGCCTCGCGCTCTCGCAGCGCCTGGTGGAAAGGCGGCGTCTTCGCAGCGGAAGAGAAAACGTGGAAAGCGGCCACCGCATGGTGTAGGAAACGTGCGTCGCGTCCCAGCACGGGAGCCCGGGCCGAGCCGGAAGCACCCGAGCTGCAGAGCCGGGACGGCTGGGGAATCTAGGGCTGCCAGGGGAGTTTCGGTGGCGCTGTCCAAGGTGCCAACGATGGCAGCTGACACACTCTGCCACCCGCGGGGCAGCTGGGCGGCTTTGTCTACTGCAAGGAAACGCAAGGGAGCCTGTCTGAATAAACACGCCCTAAGAGAGGGGCACGCCGAAGCGGTGCCTGGCGGGCGGGGATTTAGAGAATCATTGAGGCAGGCGAAGGAGGGGGCCCCATTGGGAAATCGCAGGGACCGCTCAGAAGAGACGTTTGCAGCCGCAGCACGCAGCACAATGAGATCTGTGGGCTTTGTGCAGCTCATGGGCAGGTTTGACTACAGGGGCCGGACCCTCCCCCGCTCCAAGCCCCCGCCTAAATACGTTCCACTCGAGCACTGAACGGCCGGAATCGCTCTGTGGGGGTGAGCCCGGAGGGGTGCAGGGAAGGGGAGAGGGGCAGGAGCCCTGCCACCACGGGTGGTTGTGGGAGGATGTGAACGGCAGCGGGAAGAATATCTGCTTAGAGATGCTCCTTCGTTTCTAATGAGGGGTGCTGCCTAGAAGCACCACGCGCCAGCCAATCACGGAGCCACTGAATCAGGGAACTGGGAAGGGAAATCGGGAGGCCGGAGACTGAGGTGGGGGTAGCAGAGAGACGCCCAGCCCGTGAGGGAAGCGAGCCCCACACCCCGCTGGTACTGGACACCCCCCTGTACCCACATGTCTCCCTGCTGCACACCTGGAGGGTGGGGGCGGGGAGGAAGAAGGCGAGGAAGAGAGGCCTCCTTTGCAGGTACACCCTTCCCAAGAAATGTCCCTCCACGAGCATCTAAGTGTGTCTGCAAGCTCAACCCTGTATTTAACACCACATCACCAGCCTGCCTCCTACCAGCCCCCCTCACCACCCCCAATTCCTAATGGCCTTGCCAGGCAACCAAATTCTCAGTGACGACCAAGGCAGCAGTGAGCTGCCTAATCAGCAGCCTGCATTGGGCACACCCGATTGATTAAGCCTTCACAGAAGCTCCTTCCACACCTGCTTGCCCTGACACCACCACTGTCCAAGATGCCCCACCAGCTCCTGGGGAGGAGTGAGCCCTCTGAGCTGGAGGCAGACCGCTTCACACCTCTGCGGTCGGTGGACACATCCAGGCCCAGCGGATCTGTCTGATCCTGGGTACTGGCAGAGCACCCAGCCGAACCAAGCACTGAGGAGCAGGAGTACTGAGCCAAGTACCATGGAACAGGAATGGGTCTTAGAGAGCTTCTGGTCTCCAGCTAGAAGAGAACTCCAACTCCATGCTGTGGTGACAACGATCACCTCCCGGAACACACACTCACTCACTCCACTTTCCCTGAAACTTAAACTTCGTCCTCAGCCAAAGGCCTGTTTTCTCTGTTCGTTTGTCTGTTTGTCTACATGGTCTTGGTCCAGCACTCTTGCGGCTGCGTGGAGCCCCAGCTTGCCTCCTGGCAGGAGCAGGGCTCAGGGGCTGGCACACAGGGAGTGAAGGGGAGAGCTGATTAGGAAAGCCCTGAGATTAGGGGCAGCCCAATCTGGGTGAAGTGAGGCTTCTGACAGGATGGAGGGTGGATGGGATACAGACAAAGCCCCGCCGGAAAAGGGGCAGACACTGCAATAGCACACACCCAGGGAGGCACTAGAGATTTCCACACAGAAAAAAAAAAAAAAATCAAAAACCAAAAAAAGTCTTACCTTGAAAACCACTAGTGCCCAAACGATCCTCCAAGTCACCAAGCTTGCCCCTTAGATGGAGCCGGAGTGCAGACTGCGCTTCAGCCGAGGGGCAAACTGGCACCGGGAGGGGGGTAAATCCGTATCAGGCGGCCCCCGGCCCGCAGAGACACGGGGGACGGGGGATGTATGGCGGGCAAGAAAGGATATGGCCAATCGATGAGCTTCTTGGCGTACTTCCTGACAACATTATCTTCTCCGAAGACGAACAGGGATCTGTTGACGGTGAAACAGTTCTGCCGGACCGGAATGGGGTTGTACAAAGCCATAGTCCGCGCCCTCTGCGCTTTCGACTGCTTGTAGGCGGCCGCCGACCCCGAGGCCGGCACGGGGGTCCCCTGCCGGTTTCTGCTCTGGTCCGAGTCTCCGTCGCCCGACCCCGGCCTGCCGACCACCGCCTCCCCGAAGCGAGCCATCCTGAAGTTTAAACAGACAGAAGACACAAAGGTGATCGCCGGCCGCCTGCACACAGCAACAAGCAGAGACACCCGGAGACTCAGAGCCGCATCCGGACCCGGGCGCGGGGACGCCGCCTCGGGGGAGCCCGCCGCTCGGAACTGCTGAATCTAGATACAACCTCTGCGAAGCTGCATTCCTCCAGAAGGAAAAGGGGGAGCGGGGCTGGGGTGGGGGGCTCGGTTTCC